>JAFVLL020025764.1:0-85804 GCA_021397915.2 Tor tambroides | reverse complement strand
GACTGGAGTTTAAGTATGCAGTAAGACCTTGGCTGACTCAACTTCATGACAGCTTTTCTTGCTAAATCTTTCACTCTGCCTTACATGCACTCTCTGTTTACTGCTCTTAGTTCACTGGCTTCCTTCAGACAAAAACATTCGAACTGAAAATGTTATTATGTTTTATTTTCCATGAGTGGCGTTTCCATTAAGTGCAATCAAAGGCAGCAATTTTGTCTTGGGCCCCACCCAGGCTATACCAAACCTCATAGTCATGCATCCCACCATTCAAAATAAGAAACTAGCCTGAGAAGATGACCAGTTTTGTTACAGTTAAAGGCTTTAAAGTTTCCACTCGATGCAGCAGATAAATACAGGCTTTCAATACGAACCATTAAAATGTCCGCTGTAATGGCCCAGTTCAAAAAAAGCAGCGTCTCTCCGATGAAAATGCAGATCTGAGGAGAAAAAGAGAGTTAGGGGAGAAAAGTAGAAGAAGAAAGACCAATTATATTTCATTTTATTCTTTAAAATGAGAAGTGTACATAAATACATACAGATAGCAGGGTTTGCAGTTGGTCAAAGGCTAAATTAACCCGGCTCATCTACTAAATCAAAAAACCCCAGTAAATGTTGTGGAATATGAAAACGTGTCATTATACTGTGGTTGCGTTATATGCAGTTTTTGATTTGAGGGGAACAGAACCATGTCTTGCTCCAAACCATAAAAAAGAGTGGTTAGCATTATACAGTACTAGAGTGGAACCTAAAATGTCTGGCGGCTGAAAACGTGTTACATTTAACAAGTTATTTTAACAGTCTCACACGATCCCACGAGAACAGACTAACTGACTTAGGCATTCCCACACAAATTAACTGATATCCCTCAGTGTCTGGTCTGGATTTTCAAGGTGCTTATGGCAGATTGAGACACAAGGATTGAATATCTCCACTAATCTTAGTGACTTGACAGAATGTAGATGGTCTCTCCACATCTCTGAGGCAAGAATGCAGCTGACGGCAGCTGCTGGGGACAAACCAGATGGGATTGTGCGATGAACTGTAGGTTGCAGGGGAATTTGATCGTTCAAATGGCCGTTCTGACTTTGACAGGGTCTTATGTTGGGCTCAGAGTGATATGTTGAGCAGGGCTGACAGAGGGATGACCTCAGGGTGTAAAACAGAGGTGATGGTATTAGTTCACGGGTCTGGAAACTTCCATTTATGTGTCGGTGTGAAAGAATATCTGAAGGTGAGCAAATGAAAGCGTGTGTGTTTGGACATGTATGAAACTCTGTCCCAAAGTGACTTGAGGCTCAGACAGCGTGACGGACGGACAGACAGGCTAAAACTGTAAAGCCCTGCAGAACTCTGGTTAAGGGCTAAAGTGTGCTGACAAGACAGCAGCTGTCCCTGCTGGAACAGACCCTGACAGAGCTCCAGCGTGCTGTCACATTCTCAGACTGCACATCTGTCACTATCAAATTTTCTCACTCCAAATATTTTCCCTCCTTAAAGTTTTGGATTCCTTGTTTTTCGTACGCTCCATTTGGATGTAATTACAGAAGCCTCTGGACAAGTGATTGAAAGGGCGCTCATGTCCTTAGTCGGGAGCTGGGTATATTTTTACCCAGAACTGACACTGTAATGTTATCTGTTTGACAAGATGGCATGAGGGCCTGTGGTCCAAATGATGTGTCATTCATTTCTAGAAATACCTTAAATTTGATCATTTACTGTAAAATTTGCCCTGTTGCTCTAAGTGAGACTGACAAGACAGTGTTCACTTTTTCCATTTCTACATTTTCCAATTTACTATACATGATTTTTATTATACTATAAATTGTTATTTTTTCTTGCACCCTTTATTGATCAAGATTCAACCCAAGATTATGTGAGTTCATGTGACCCAAACTAGACAACCGAGCAGCCAGGTCTACCCACAGGTAGGTGTACTTCATCAATATTTTCCAAGTCATCACAATTTTTAACAAAGGCACAAGAGATTGCAAAAGCAGGTGAGTTTGAGGGTACAGTTCGTAACCGGTCTTTCGTATTTAAGATAAGGTGGCAAACGTTAGGGGTTCTCAAACAGAACACCAGATAGATGGCATTATCACAGTGCACTGGGTTCTATCTTTCCATACGAAAAGACAAACAGTCCCTAAAAATACTCTCATCAGGCTTCTCATCATAAACACTTAGGAGATTCCCAGTCCGGTCTGGCCCTCCAGGGAGCGTTTTGCATTTTGTTCTGACCTGATTGTTTTTTTGTTAAAAGAACGAGCGTGACCTGGTCGAATCTTTTGTTTTCTTATATAGCATAACTCTTTTCTATTAGTGACTCAGAAATGCCACAGCCCATTGTTTCTCAGCAGTAACTGTGAAAACTGCTCCCTTTTCCTGCTTTACATGCCAATTAAACAAGTACGCAGCGCCTGTCGCTCTTATTCTTTTAGTGTTGGGTTTGGACTTAACAACCCTGCCAAGCAACTGTTAAACCCACTGAATGCAACAGACTTTATATCGTTTAAAGCCTTATATTGAACTCTGAATAGAAGTGACCTTATTTGACTTTGACTGAGAGGACTTGTTATAATACAAGTATAGCCAGAAGGGAGTTGTTCTAGAGATATTCAGGCCACAGTGTTAAGCAACCTTTTAGGGGAGAATCTCAGTGTTTACGCCACAATTCCATGGCAACTAATATAATGAGAGATGTTTACATGAAGTGTTCTAATATTGCAGCAATAACAGATGTGTAATCCATTGAAGACATTTAGAAAGAATATTTAGTATATGTACTGTTTGTGTGTGTGTGTATACACTGCCATTCAAATTTTTTGGAACCTGTGATAATTTATTCTTTGATGAAGTTAAAAAGAACAGCATTCATTCAAAATAGAAATCTTTTCTAACAATATAAGTCTTTACTATCACTTTTTATCCATTTAACACATCCTTGCTGAATAAAAGTATTCATTTCTTTAACAAAAAAATAAAGCAAAAATTTACTGACTCCTTTTGAATAGTAGTGTATATTGTAACAAAATTTCTAGGAGTAATGATGTTGAAAATTCAGCTTTGCTTCACAGGAATAAATTATATTTTAAAGTACATTAAAATAGAAAACTGTTATTTTAAACTGCAATAATGTTTCACAAAATTACAGTTTTTTTTCTGTATTTTTATTAAATAGATACAACATTGATGAGCATAAGAAACTTCTTTAAAAAAACATTAAAAATCTTATATACACATACATACACACACAAGTAAGTTTTGAAGTAAGTTGAAACTGAGCAGTCAAAATAGAGCTACTTACATACGCTCCCACAATGCTCTTCTTGGCCACAACAAAGATGAGGCAGATGAAGATAGCAGAGCCCAGCATGCTGACCGCACACACCAGCGGGTCGGCACGCTCCGTCTTCTGACGGCAGAGCCGCGTGGTCACAGCACCGATCACCACTCCCAACAACCCTGTCACACAGGTGATGGCTCCGAATATCAGACTGGAGATGAGAGAGAAATACAGTTGTTGTCAGAAGTGTAATGTTTGCATTTGTACATTCCATTTACAGCGGTATATGCATGTTGGGACCTGTCTTTGCTGCTGCATGGTTGATAGGTGCAGCTCACTGCTGTCTTCTGCACCACCTGCGCTCTGACCAGGTACTGCGGGATCCAGATCCCAAACGCCCCCGTGGCAAATGACACGGCCGCCGATGCCAGAGACGAAAATACATAACTGCGACTGAGGAGCAGAAAGAAAATGAATGAATATGCAAAATTAATTTGGCCACAATAAAGATGATTGGTCCCAGTAGCATGAATCACTTTTTAATCAATCAATTAAAATTATTGAATGTTTTTATATTTTAAAATTTTAGTTGATTTAAACTTGAATTATGCCACAGGATACTGTAAAAACGGCTTGATACTCCATTTACTCCAATACACTGTCACCAAATTTCAGTGAAGGCCATAAAAACTAGACACTTTGAGGGATCCAGTATTCTGAGTCAATGGCTGATTGTTAAGTGATTACATCTTGTACGCCCCAATCCTGAATATTTGGCTCATTACATTCTTGATTGATGAATAGGAAAAAAGAATAAACAAGTGGCATACTTTTTGGCAAGAGCTTTCATGTCACAGAGCCAGGAAGTGCGTGTCTTTATACGTCCGGCGATATGGTCAGCACTCCCTCTTTTTGGCTCAGGGACAAAGATGAGAATGAGGGTCCCAGCAGTCAACCCCAACATCGGAGAAACCTTGAGACAGAAGAAAAAAAAAAACAGGATATAACAAAAAATGCAAATCATTTTCTTATGTATTTATGTCTTGTTTTCCAGTAAAACATATCCTTGAAACAAAACTGCTTGAGATTTTATGATGTTTTCAGTAAATATATCTTGAATTGAGTTTATTTTTTCTACTCCATTGGTAATTTGTCAAGAATAAATAAAAATCAAGTATTCTTATTTTATATAAATCGTATCTTACAAATTTTTTTGATGTTTTTACTGCAAAAATACTGCTTAAGAATGCTTTCAGTGCAGTACTCTCTGCTGTAACTAGACTAAACATTTTTGCTTGTATTACTGCGAGCCTGTGCCGTCTGTTAAACAAAATCTTGTGCGCTGAACAATTAGAATCTGTCTCACATCCTGTTTGGTCTAGCAAGTTATTCACTGAGTCCATACTGGTGGTATTTTGTGATTAGCTTATGGTTTAGTATGTTACAGATTAGGTTTATTTATATTCACATCAGGGTGTGTAGTGTAGGCAGTGTATTAGACTGCAGTGTGAAGTGGACTCCATTAGGTGATGTTTCTTTACTCCGTCCTCTCGTTTTCTTTCTCAGTTTTCTCCCTTGTGTGGGAGCAGCTGTGGTCCACCAGGCCATGAGCTATTATCTCTTTTATCATCCTTCCTGATGGCTACAGCACAGCAGTGTGTGTATGTGTGTGCGCGCATGTGTTTGTTGGTTCGCTCGCCCACATGGAAGCAGCGTAAGCGCCTCCGTCGCTTGTGAAAGCCAAAGCAATTCTGTCTGTCAGGCGCAATCCTCCTGGAGATCATTTATAGCACATTAATGCAAAGCTCTGCACAAAATTGCGTCTCTTATGGGTTTGTTTGTGTGCATGTAAAGATCTATTTATCTGTGCTGCACAACAATTCCAGTATTTTTGTCTTATTTTCTAGTTTAAAAAAGCTTAATATACACTACATTTAAAAAGATTGTATTTCAAATAAATGCTTTTTTTTACTTTATTAAATAATTCTGAAAAAATGTATCAGTTTCCACAAAACTTTGAAGCAGCTCAACTGCTTTCAATATTGATAAGTAGGCTGATGTTTCTTGAGCACTAAATCAGCATATTTGAATGATTTCTGAAGGATCATGTCAAAGGTGCAAATGACATTTTAAGTATTTTTAAAGCAAATTTTTTTAAGTGTAATTCTGACAAAATTTAGTCACTTATGCTTAAAACAAGAATAAAAATTCAGTTAGGTAACAAAAATAAACTTCAAATTCAAAATAAAGTCTCCAAATACTAGTCTAAGAATATATTACAGAATTATTATTAGAATTATTCATTATTATCTATACACATTTGCTTGAATTAAAAATAATTTTGTTTATTTATTGTATGTTATTTTATAAGGATATTAAATTACTCTACTGGAAGATAAGAAAAAATATTATTACAAATTATAATTTTTTTGCAGCATTTAGCAGTATAAATCATTATAATGAAAAACAGATCACTGCGTCCCATTGACCTACTGCTGTTTTCTGATTCTGTGGACTGAATGTGTCTCTGTGTGCACTGCAGTGCTTTTGATACAGAGCCGCAGTGTCTCGCTAAAGCCTGGATTTGGTCTTGTTATCCTTCCATAACTAGAAAACCCAGCAGCCGTAAAAGAGGTCTTTGCAGTGGACCTATTTTCTGTCAGTCACACTGAGGGGATTCCTCACAGTCTCCCCGGTCTAGTTTCATATCAAAGCCTGCGTTGGTCAGTCATCTTGAACTCTGACTCTGACCTGCACTCTACCATAGTATTATCAGATGCTGCCCTTTCCTGCTAATCTCAAGCTAGTTCTGTAGCTTCTTTTACACTTTTTAAGGTTAGAGCTGGCACAGCAAATACTGTAGTGAGTGCAATCAAAGAACGAGAGATCAAGGTGCTATTTCTCCTGGCATTTCTGCTCTCCGACCTGCAGAAGATTGATATGGCTCTCAATAATTATGATCTAATCCTCCACTCCAAAAAAACACACTCCCTATTCGAGAACGGAAGGCGATTGAGTTCTTTAGAGCTCTGCAAAACAAGCGGAAAGTGGCACGAAATGTTTTTTCCCCCCTCAGAACAGGATATGGCTGATACGGAGTACCTTTTCATCTGTCTGCTGTTTTTATACTCATTTAAAGTGCCACTGATGATTAATAGTCCACCGAACCACAAGCTTTGTCTTCTCAAGGAATGTTTTACTGGATCCAGGAGTTCAAACAATGGTGCTCCGCTACTGTTTGCAAAAGTGTTCCGACAAACTAGCTCCAAATAAAGCTATTCATGTTCCTGAGGGTCACATAACTGTCATGCAGAGATGAGTTTTTGTAAGCTTGAGAGGGTTTAACAAGTCTCCTTTTAGGCCTAAGAGCTTGACAGCCAAACCTCGTTGGAGTTTTAAGAGGCAGCCACACATAAAGCGTAATTCAAGTTCACGATAAGACACTCTGTGGATACTTTATGACCCAGCGAAAGGAACACCCAACTGTTAAAGTTTAAACTGAACAAGTGAAGCGGCTGGTTTTAAAACAGCACTGAGCTAATGAAGGACAAAAACAAAAAATGGCCTCTCGCTTTCTCTGAAAAAGTCGTTTTTGCTTGCTCTCTTTCAATGCCTAAAAAGTTATAGGCCACAGCCCTTCCTCTCACTCAATCATTTCATTAATTAATAATTTTAGCAGCACTAAAGGTGCTCGGCTTGGCTCTTTTGGTTAGCGCTGTGGTACATCAAGGCTACTGAGGAATATCCCACAAGAAAAGGGTCTGTGTAAGTGAGCCCCCTCTTCTCCTGGGTCTCTGCAGCACAAAGACAGCAGTGAGAACTGCGAAGACCTTGTTCTTCACGGATAGCATGTATGAGCAGGACCCGAGAGAGCTGGAAGTAATGCTAAATTAATGCACTTAAGCTAGTTGGGTTGTCAGTGCCAATTGCACAGGCTTCAAAGGGGGCAGGAATGCTATGTTGCTTTTTCAAGAGACGGGCCGAAGGTATTTTGGGATTCACCTGTCTGCCATGGGTTTTAGGGATATTTTTGACCTGGACGAGAGGAAATGGTGTGTATTTGTGGAGGCTGTGCATGCTTCCTCTAAAATATTGATACAACACACTGAGATACTTCAACAGCTCTTACCCTCAGAGCCCAGAACCAGTCCCCTCCAGCATCTTTAGCGATGGATCCCAGGATGTAGCCCAGACCGCTGCGGACAGAGAGCAAAACAGGTCATTATACTCAAGCAAACATATCATATTCCATGCATAAACATCCACTCTCCAGTTGGTTTGCTGGGCATAGCTGGTATAAGCCAGGGTTATTTTAGTTTTAAATTTTAATGTAGTTTTTGTTTGTTTTCAATTTATATTTACATTTTAGTAGTTTACGCCTGCCAATTAATGTGATAACCGGTGAAATTAAAATGCAGAAATGTAAATTTATCAGCATAACTACATTTATTTTATTTTAGTCAGCTTTGAATTCATAAAAGTTGTTTAGTTTTGTGTTAAAATAACACTGTTTGTAGCTGGTCTAGCTTGTCTTTCATCCTGCCCAAGCTGTTTTTGGGCTGGAGTAGCTGATCTAGCAGCCAGCCCCAACTGGTTTTTATCTATGGTCTGCCAGCTGGTCTCCCAACCTGACCAGATGACAAGTGCCCAAAACCTCTCTAAAACCAGCAAACCAGACTAGCCTGACCATCTTAGACTGGTTTTAGCAGTTTTTAAAAGTGGTTTTGCCATGTGTCTGCCTCATTGACTTGGTCTGTCTTCTTTTCCCAATTGTCTTCCCCACCCAAAGCTGTGTCATACACCCTAAAACTTTCATGCTCTGTGTAGGCTGGCTGAACTCAGCATGCATACTAATGTCGCTGATAATGGCTTTACACTGAACATCACCTCTGGCTATGTAAGAGAGTCAACCACTTAGCATTACTCAGGGACTTACAATGACAGATCAGCTCCGAGGGAAAGAGAAAGGGAGCTGACTGGGGAGAGACGCCAGCTTCCCACACAGTGTCGTTTGGGTTTTTGGATTTGGGGACTGTGGTGAAATACGAACATCAAACGTTCGGGTGACCTAATTCTGAAAATCCCTGTCTGAGGTTGTAGGATATGGCTTCAGACTGCATGTGTCTCATGAACTTTCCTTTAAGTCCTTCTAAGGCGAGACTGCCTGACAGAGAGTGATATAAGGAAAAGAGGAAGACGGCCACTCAAGGTGGGATCATTTCAGCTCTGTCTGAAGAATCTGTGAGTCATATCTCTTCAGACGTAGACCAAACTCTCTCAGCTCTACATACTGTTTACAGTCTGATGAAGTTCATAATTGCCTTGTTATGATTTCAGATGAAGCACATGTGAAATATTCTTTCTGTATGCAGATTATCTGGTTTGTGACTATCACTGGATGTTATTTGACTAAGCCGCCTTTCATCGGGCATTGTATGAATTGTTTTCTTCTTTTGGTCATAGTCTGTTAAAAAGAAGTTGATTGGGTGTCTCACTGTTGTTCTTTCCATCAGCTCTCCATTTCAGTTCCACAGTATTCTGATTCATTGTTATTATCACTCTCTGTCTGTCTCCATTCCATGTTTGTACACCTGTTACCAACCCTCTCACACTGAAGAAAAAGAAAGTGAAAAGAAAAGTTTTGCTATTTTAAGGTTTTATAACAGTGCTGCACTAGTGAAGGTGTGAGGAAGCCATAGAAACAAGAAATATTTGCAAGTCTTTGTATTAATGACAGCAGCATTCAAGCTGTGTGAACTCAAGTTACAACCAGGTTAAAATGCCTCACTTGATCAGGTGTAAATATGGTCATAGGGTGAGAAAGACATACAGTATTGATTAATAACATACACTACTGTTCAAAAGCTTGGGGTCAGATATTAGAGTGTTTTCTGAAGGATCATGTGACACTGAAGACTGGAGTAATGCCTGCTAAAAATTCAGCTTTGCATCACAGGTATAAATTACATGTTAAAACACAAAACAGTTATTTTTAATTGTAATAATATTTTAAAATAATACTGTTTTTTGTATTTTAATCAAATGCAGCCTTGGTGAACATACTTTGAAAAACATAAAAAAAATTTTTACTGACCCAACCTTTTGAATGGTATTTTACATTTATTAAGGAATACTACATATTAACAGAGTGGTTCGGAACAGTATTCTCTTGTATTTGGAGGCTGTTCATTTTTTATTGCACATCAGGCCAGCGTTTTAATCTTTCTGTTTAAATTTGGAGTGTCCCTCCCAGCATCTAACCTCATACCCACTTCCTGTGTTTCCCAGACACTCGCGCCAGGCTGTCGCTCAGCAGGTAAACCACATTGTTTATCTTTGACTGCCCCTGGCATATCCCACTGATGGACCAGTCTGACCTGGCCCATCAAACAATAGGACTTTATCAGTAAATACATATGGCTTTCAACATGAGTGTCAACTGGACCTCATTCAATGTCAAGAACCCATTAATTAAACTTAATTAACCATCTAAACTTAATTGTTTATTCATCAAATATGGCCACTTGGTACTTAACTGATGTTCTTGATCGGATGAGAGGTCTTAGATATTAATTTCAGGCGTTCGTGATGTGGTGCTGCCATTTTTATATGTCTGTAAATTTTTTTACACAAGTTGTAAGTATTACTCTGTATCTCCATGTTTATTAGTAACTAAAATGTTTTCCATGCCCATAAGAGGACTCAAATTTCCTGCTAAACATTTCTCTCATGGCTGAAGTCACTTCCTGGAAACAGTAACAACCTGACTGCAGATAAACAGTGCGCTAGACAGGAAGTGAGGCGGCACACTGTAGCGCTCTAGTCTTTCACCTCTTATTGTTTGTACTGTCGATCGTTTGTTAGGGCCAAACCCAGTTAGCTTGCAAATACCTCAACTCTCCCGGGGCGGCTATTTTTTTCCATCTCGTCCTTTCCTCTAACTGCGTTCAATCTCTCATCGATACTATTACTAGCCCTAAAAACAGGTCTTATGGTGACAGCTGCTGTGTTCAGATATTTCTCTTTCTCATTTTAGCGGGTGTTATTCGACGGCACGTATAAAACTCCAGTTTGTGCGCTGGCATTTCGTGTTGTTGTTTGTCTTCCACATCAGATTAACAATTAAACCGCAAGATGTTGTATGTGAACATAATGCAGCTAAAAATGCTGCACACGTACAGTCATGAATTTTTTATCGTCTTTCCTCTGTTTATTTTTCCCCTTTTCTCTCTAGTCTTTTTCCAGCTCAGTGAGCAAAAGAAAATGCCCGTGTTAAGTGACTGTAATAGGTCAGCTTAAAGTCTTCCACAACAGCAGCAGATTTAGAAAATCACTGTCTATTTGGCCCATCTGAGGCGGTGACCACACAAAACGCTGAGCTCAATTCTCCACAACTGACCTTTACTGAGTTGAGATGGTATCTGAGATTATCTGGCTGTCAGAAGCTGTTCCTTTCAGCTGCAGTTCACCTAACCCGACCCGAAATGTCTTAATTTACATTACATTTCTCATCCATGGTTGGTTAAATAGCAATAAAATGACCAAGTTGCATATCAGATTGTATTATATGACTTACAATGCTAAAGTGCTATTGTAAAATCATCTCTAATGAACATCTGCACACCTTCAATTAAATTGCTTAAGCAAAATTAAATCGCCTGGACTCCCTGTGTATTTAGTTTATTGCGAGCTGTGGTGGTATTAGAGGTAAGCATGGAGACTTGAACACAGGTGGAAAATGGACTTGTTTGGCTATTAGGAATCAATATTTCCTTTAAATGTTTACACATCTGATATTAATGTCATATTGCAAGGTTTATTTTAAATGAGTGGTTTTATTACTGATCTAGCTGCACATAAATGTCTATCATTGTAAATAGCTGGATAAGATAAGAACGGTTTCTCTCATCGCTCAACATCACTGTGGGTTTTTTCACTGCAACTAAATGTGGCATTTATTCTAATAGGTGTTTTTTTAGAGATCTCACAATTCTCTGTTTATTTATTGTTGCAAAATGGATTGTAAATATGACAAGTGGGTCATTTTACCTATTTTAAACTTGAAAATTAATAGATGCGTGTGCATTGGTTGGCCTTGATAGTACCTGGTAATAGACTGAGAGCAAAATGTAATGGTATTGCTTATCATTAATGTCTATTGATACTCACCTTCCAAGTGGGATGGCCAAGTAGAAGACAGAGAGCATCACGGTCCTTTTGTTGTTTGTGAACAGGTCTCCAATGATAGTTGGAGAGATGGATGAGTAGCTTGATTCTCCAATACCCACCAAGCATCTGGACAGCACTAACAACCAATAATACTGCAAAAGAAAAGGTCATATAATTAGAAAAGCCGAAGGAATTTCTTTTATATAGTATTCAATCGGCAATTGCCTCATAGCATATTTTCTCTTCATGATGTTAATGATATTAACATCACACAGAAAGTACAGCTCATTAATCCCTGAAACATTTTCATAAATCTTGTCTATTGACATTGAGACTGTGTAAGTTTGTGTGGCTTTTTAGATGTTCAACATTTCTTATCAAAATTGAACATGTGTTAGTGTCAAAGGAGCAAGTGTCCTACATTTCTGAAACAGTGGGAACATGTGGCTGTTGTCCTCTGACCTCTATATCGGCGAAAAAGGAAGCCAGACTAAGAAACCACCCTTCCCTGAAATGGCCTAGACTTTATATAGTCGTTCATGTGAAGACGATTAACCGTGGGTGTGTAATGGACATCTATACTGCTGTGGAGAATTTGGGTCACCCTGGCAGTCGGCCAGCTGGGGAGGCTAGTTATAGATTTCTCTTGTTGCTTGTGCTCACAGTCCATTTCTTTTATGTTTTTCTCACTCTCCTTCATGATATCTCATTTTTATGATGTCACTGTGGTCTCAGTCTGGCAGCAGTGGGGGGTCTAGCCACACCCAACAGTGATGAACTGAGACAAAGTGTGAGGAGCAAACACGGACACCTTCTAGAGACACCAGGTCATCCCATTATGATATGATGCACATATACAGACACACACACACACACACACACACATACAGATCTGTCATAGCAGACTTTCATGTGTAATATCTCCTGAGGGGGCTCACAAAGCCACCTGACCAGCCAGATGCTGTTTTGTCAGACTTTTTGTCAAACTAACAAGCTTCCTGTAAATGCTAATGAGATAGTGTGCTATAGCTACATAGTCTTTTACCAAGGCTGCATTTATTTGTTCACAATCATATGGTGAAACATTATTTCACCATATGATTGTGAAATCATTTTAATATGCTGATTTGGTGCTCAAGAAACAGTTTTTTTTATCAATATTTTTATCAATATTGAATACTGTTTTGTTTCTCAGAATTCTTTGATGAATAGAAATTTCAAAAGAACAGCACTTTTTTTAAATAGATTTTTTTATAACAGTGTATTGCAATTATTAATGGCTTCTGCTTGTATTATTCTCATTTGTAACATTAGATAAACATGTTTGCTAAACGAATGAATTTACGTTGAATTCATCCCTTGCTCTCAAAACAGAGACAGCAATCCTCATGTCCTCCGGCCATTCGATGGTCACTTTGCATTACAAGGATTCCCTCACTCCCTTTCCTGCTTTTCGTCTTTTATTCTTTCACCTGACAGTCTTTGGTGTGACAGCAGCCCCACGACATACAGCCAAAAGAAAAACAACTTTACTTGTTGTTGAATGTTACATAATTCTCAGCAGGGGAATTTCTTTAGTGTACGTGACAGGAATCAGCAATGAGAGACTGCAGCAAGCTGGGTTATCCTCTGGCACTGAGAAGATTTTTCTATCCCTCCCGCTCACTCTCTCTTTCAGCTCCTTTCCTGCTTTTCATGACTGCTCAAAAATGACAAAAGCTATGTACTAGTTGTTTATTGACAAAAGTGCTGTGAGGGAATAAGAGAATAGAGGGATGGCAGAGAGGGAACGTGGATGACTGACTGTTTGTTTTTTACACAATCTTTTCTTCTTTCACCCCAAAACACGCACATGAAAAATTAATGCTTGGGGTGTCATTTGCTGAACATACACATGTCTGTAGAACGGTTCGTTGAGGTGACACACACATTAATGTGTCATCCAGTGTAAGAGGATTTATAACGAGATGGAGGGGAGGGACTTGAACATGGTGGTCTATATGTATATTATACTATACAATACATATTTAAAAAATGTGCATATATATATTACGATAATTTGTACTCATTAAGTGTTATAAATTATAAATATAAAAATTTAAAAATAAAAAACCCAGCCATTTACAGTATTTTCTCAATGTGCAATACTTAATCAAAAATAAATGATTTACATATCTGGAAAATATTATTAATAATTAAAAAAAATTAAATCATAAAAGCTACATTTGTATTTTCCCTGCTTTCTTATCTTAAATGTTTTTAATTTTGTCTCGAAAGAATGGATGTAAATGTAATTGTATTTATTCAGGTATAATTTCTTTGCAATTATTTGATCAGATATTTTTCACACTCTCACTTTAGTTTTTATTTGAGCTTGTGGTTGAAATCCACAAAGTCGACGCATCTGCCTCGTTGTCTTTGTTCCAGACCACAACCAATTCATGAGGCTGCAGTACTGTAGGACTGACTGTACGTCTGGCTTCCCTCATCCCTCAAAACCATATACATAAACATGAGCTTTCAAATACATTCTGCATAAATATGTGCATATCTAACTAAAAACCACCACTGACACCCCCTGATGTTTTGTTTTCTTGTCATCTGACAAAAGCGACAAGATGATGTTAAAAATGGTCATGGGAATCAGACATCCTGAAGTCTCCCTTCATTTGCCGCTTACTTAAGTGCCTTATATGCCCTACTTATGTTTTTATGATCATGATTTTAATGTTTAACAAAACAACTGTCTTTAAATCTTATTGCAGCAACACAGTGCAGTGAATTGACTGTCTCTTTCCAAAGCCCTGAAAAATCTCATTAAAAGATGCCGAACATCAAGTTATGAGGGATTTTAGATGACGAATAGATCAGCAAGAGGTTGTGAGGTCAGTTTAAGCCATACAGAGATTTAGTAGATATTTTCTTCTCAAAGCAGAGTACTGGACAGCCTATTATTTTCATCAGACTAAGAACACTTTTACTTCATCCAGATTTCTTATCCCATAAGATGATTTCTTTGCGTAATAGTATTTTTCATCATTTCAGTGTATTCTTATGAAACACAGCACTCTCCTTATGATTGATGTAATGCAGACCATGCAGCAATGTTGAGGTAACATTAACGTGATGGTTATGATGTTGATGAGGAGTCTGTGTGTAAATATGAGATGATCTGCAGATTTCTCTTGGTGGAGAACATTATATAACCGCCCTGGGTCGGATGATTGACAGATAAAGGGATATCTGCAGTCTCCGCGCTCATGTATGCATATGTACATGTGTGTGTGGCCTTGGAGAATCATGTGACTTTGATGCAGAGTGGCTTGGCCTGTCAAGCATTGCAGTATCGAGTCAGCATTGCAGATCGAGGGGATTAGCGCATTTATACCCCCCCCCCTCCCCCCCGTTGCGTTTGGCCGTCATACTCCGACCACACACACACATCTTATAGATATAAACGCAATCTCCACATGCTCACTGACAAAACAAAAAAGGCTAACAGGAAGCAAACTGCACACGCATACACACTAGATATCACTAAAATCAGTTATCGTAGCCACAAGGAACATTCCTTCGCAGTCTTCCTCTCATTAACGTGGCCTTTTAATTAGCTGCCACTCTCTATCTCTGTAGCAATAACCTCCCTAGAGACCGACCCCACACACACACATACAGTTTGATTGAGATGGTCTGTGAGGGATTCTACATAATAAGCATCAATTTAATCTTAATGTTTTTTGGCCTGCCTTACCCAGTTTGGATTTACTGTTGTCTCACTTCCTCTCAGCATAGGTTTATTGACCTGCTCACATGCATTTTAAAGAAGCAGCTTAGATACTGCCTGTATGTCAAACAGATTTTCTGTTCCTTTTATATTATCAGTAACTATAGTTCTGATGGCTGAAGTAAATATAAGTTCCATTTATACTATGATATTATAAAGACAAAATGTTGTTTAAAATTTAATTTATTGGCACATATTGTCACTTTGGAGTACTAAAGCCAAAAGAAATGATTAACATAATGTCAGGAAAATTAATCATTCAATATAATTATTAATTTATGTGTAAAACTGATTTGTAAAGCACTTGTTAATGATTAATAGCACAAAAGTGTGCATAACAGATATCTCAGTTAACATCGCACTGTACGTAAATGTGATATATATGTGTAACATGCAATGTTAACTACAGCAGGCAACTAGGTTTGGTTTTTGTGAATAAGGCACAATCTGTTATTATTGGCCTAATTTCCATAGAAAGGGTTGTGTTTGACTTCTGATTAATTGATATATTCACGGTGTAACTTGGTTCAACTCGATTGTTGTCCAGTCTTAACTACCAGTGGCAACAAATGCTGTTTTGATTTGTAATTTTAGTGGCTTTTGTGACTCTTAATGACATGAGTGAGTGAGGCCTGTATAAAACAGCGAATAAGATATAGAGAGCAGACAAAGAGGATGACGAACAGCAGTAGAGGTCTTCTGAGACAGGCCTAGTGTTATGCTAAGTGAGCATGTCATTTAATCATTTCATCTTAGCAAAAGGAAACAGAAAAAAGCAAAGTGCGGAAGAGAGAGCAAGCGAGAGAGACATCTAAATAATAAAGTACGCTGAGTTTTTTTTAATTATATGTAAAATGAGTCCTGCTATGCTGAATGACTCTAGTGTAGTTTCAAAGTGCTCTCAAATGAGCCAGAAACTGAATGAGCTCTAGAGATGCTACTGCTGGGCTGGGTTGCTGTTCTGCTTCTAAAAATACCCAACTAGCACGGCAAGAACCAACCTAACGCTTTCTGAGCAAAAACAAACTATTTGTATTTTTAAGATTCTTCTAAAATGATAATCACATTGACATGATTCCTTTAAGAGGTTCTGAGCAAGGTTTAAGCTGCTGCTTGTAGAGGAGAAAGAGAGTATGACACTTACATCTTTGGTAATAAAGGAGCTTAGCAGCGTCACAAAGGACCAGAAGAAGATTCCACAGCTCAGAATGATCTTTCTGTTGAATCGGTCCCCCAGGTAACCAAAAATAGGTGCGGCTATCATGAAACTGCAGATGAAAACTGGAAAGAAAAACAGAGATAGACACAATTAACTTTCATTTTCACATTTCTCTCATACTTGGTAGCATTTCCGTGGAGTCAAGATCAAAATGACATTGTCAGTTCTTAAAAAAAGGTCCACTTACGCGGATGAAAACTAAAAAGCGGATACCATGTCAATGTTGAGAATCCACATCCTTATTCTTTAATATGCGGAGGAAGCTTTAAGATTCCCGTTCTGTTTCCCTAATTCACTTCCTACCCACAATCCCCTTATGAATGACTGAACATTAACTAATAGCCAGTCAAAACCTACTCAGGACTGTTCTCATCACAAGATTGCTTTAAACAAGCAGTTTTCCATTACTGTACATTTGCTTAATGCTGTCATAATTCACATAATTGATTAGGATGCTACTTGCATCTTTAAATTTCTATATTTTTTTAAATTCTGTTTTATAGTTTAATTCTGATCGTTTTTGTCTTTTTCATAGGTTATTTTTTTTATTTATTCTAATTTATATATATATATATATATATATATATATATTTATTTATTTATTTTATTTATTTTTTTTTTCAATGTCAGTCGTTCCATTTTTTCCCCCACTACATCTATGTTTCTATGTTTAGCTATCCGAATGACGCTCTCCAATAAGGTCCTGAATTTGTGTGGTATGCCTAAAATCCATTCTTTTGTATTATATAATATACTGTATATACTATGCACCTGCATGCTTATAGAAAGTACTGTGGAAAATTGGCATCTTCTGCAAAAAAACAGCAAATTTCTATGTTGCTAATGTAAATAATTCATGTAAAGGTGCCCAGATACCGTAATAATGTCACAGGTTTCTTAATCCTGCAGTTGCTTACACAACAACTCCAGTTGGGTTTGAAGAAAGTTACATTTGAGGTGCTTTCATAATGAGTTTGCATAGATGGCACAAGGTACTAATGCTTATATAAAAACTTCCGAGCTGTAGATTTTGAGGATTTTTTTGCCATCTGCACAAACACTGAAGTGGTTGTGTTTGTGTTATGCAGTGTGAGGATGTGTTTGCAAGCTTACAGACAAGGAGAAATGCACTGCAAGTGCCATGATCTATAATACATTTACATCCTCCTCTGTGCTGTGTTGAGTCTGGGCTGAAGTTTCTGCCATCCTCCACCCTTGATCAATGGCCATGCTTGGATATTTAATAACTCTCCATTTTTGCGGAACACTGAATTTGCGGAAGCCACCGGAAACACTGCCCTGTGTTATCCTTGGCTGCTAGCTCAAGCCAAAGCCCGACCTGACTTGAGTATATCTACTCTAGAAACAGGCACGGAGCCTACACCAAGCCTACTGGGAAATCAGAACTCTCTCCACACACTTGAATCTCTACAAATTACAGCAGCACATGCTAAATGATTTGCTATTTCATCCCTGAGTTCTCTCGCTTAGTGTTCGTAATTAGGCTGCCTTTGAAAATCATGCCAATAATGAAAAAGATTTCAGGACGCTCAATGTTGAGTAAATGCAAAACAAAAGTGAGTTAACTACGTTTGTGTGCTTTAAATGAGCCAAAGCTGGACATGATTACAAAAACATAGGTCTGATTTGATAAAGAGGATGCTGTAGGATGATAGCAAAACTGGTGCTCTGTTGTCTCAAAGTCTCAAAACTGAAGACACAGAAGGATCAAAACATCACTTTGTTGTTTAATGACAAGCAAAAAATCTCATAATGAAACTGTTTGCATGTCATGTCTCTGTCACTAAGTACAACACAGTCCTTTTATATCAACTACTTGAATTGTTGTAACCACACATTATGTATAAGAGATAAGGTTTTCAAATGTTTTTTTCTATACATTACCGTTCAAAAGTTTCGGGGCAGTAATATTTTGTAAAATGTTTTCTATTTGAATACATTTTAAAATGTAATTTATTCCTGTGATGGCAAAACAGTCATTAATCCCGTTTTCACATGATCCTTCAGAAATCATTCTAATGTGCTGATTTGCTCCTCAAGAAATATTTTTTTTTATTATCATTATGGTTGAAAACAGTTGTGCTGTATGATATTTTTGTGTAAACTGTTTTTTCAGGATTAACGTATTCAGCTTAACGTATTTAATCAGAGGATACATTTTCATAGATGATATACTGAATGAACAGAAATCCCACAGGCTATGATCCATCTAAGCACAGCTCAACTAAAGCAATCAACACCTCTCCCTCTTTCTGAGATGCTGATCTCCTCCCATTATTCTGAGCCATGTCCTCTGCTAATTCCTCTGTTAATGACCTCACTTCTTGTCTGTGTTCATCACATCATATAACACTGCACATCAATTACACCTGTGTGTTTGTGTGTCACTGTGAGACAGAGACACACAGTATCCAGGGAGAGTGAACATATGGACCAGCACCAAACACACAACATGTGTGCAGTGAATGGCTCCTGAAATATTCATGCCTCAGCTTTCCCCGATGAACTCTTTGCTCTGAATTAGCATGCTAGACAGATCAGGATGTTCTTTCTTAATAGGGTGAGTCTCACGTTTTAAGGACAGATTCCTGACAAAGGGACAAAGACTAGACATTTACATTTACATTTAGTCATCTAGCAGATGCCAACTCAGAGCGATTCACAAATGAGAAACAAAGCAGACAAGCTTAAAGAGCAAGTACATTACTTTAAGATTTTTTCCTGCATGGTTTTGTTTAACAAAACTATTGCACTGTTGTTCAAACCAGAAAATTAGGCATACATCTTCATGCTGAAATAAACTATATTAAAAGCTCTTATGTAGCTCTCCAGAATTCTTAATTTAATCTTCATGAACTATATACTGTATATTGACCATTATTACAATCAACAGTTTGCCTTCATAGCATTTAAAGAATAACTATTATTCATTTTTATTATTTATTTATTTTTATTTCTTAATTTCTATGTAATTTAATTTAATTACTATTACATTCTTTGTTAAAATTTCCTCATTTTTATTTAAATGTTTGACGGAAGAGGTTTCCTCTGTAGTTTGCCCTCTGCAAGTTGCTATGACCTAAAGTTACTCCCCTGAAGCAGGAACATACTTTCCTCATAATGGTATTTCTGAGATGCCTTGAGGCATGTCACACATCTCACCTGTCCGGCCAGGTGACTACTGTGGGGATTTTTGACTTAAAGCAAGTACGCAGCTTTATGTGACCTCCAATGGTGTTTTTCTGAGGGGATTTATTAAGAAAACACGAGCAAGTGTGTAATGTGTTTCAAGCGGCTGATTCACCGCCTGTAAATGTCATTCTAGATTCGCTCTCGTTTAAACCGCAATGTTCCTCTGTCACTCACCGCTACTTGCCTTCTATTTAAAATTCATGCTGTCTTGAAACTGTCAGAAAAGCTCCCAAATAAATGAGTGTACACACTCACACTCCTCTGTTATCCTCCTCAGTTTTTTTCCTTGAGGGATGAAAGATGATAGAAAGATGGATTACATCCCGTCACAGTTCTGACAGAGAATGACAAACACTGCACCTTTACCCTTTGCTACTTGCTTTCTTTAACCTGTCTGTCAGAGCGTGGTGACCCTTCATATTTGGTCTTTGTCATGCAGGAGCCCACTAGTTCTTCAATTTTATATTCCACTGCTATAGTTAGCCTCACAACGGCTTTGCTGTTTTCCATGCTGTGTTTTTAGCAACAGGAACCAAAGAGACTAACTGCACTGGCTTAATATATATACACAGTAGGTTATTTGTATATACCGTATCATACCCACAAATATTGAAAACCATCTTGGAGTCCACGGAAAAAAGTCCTTTTCTGGAATACTTCTTTGGGTTTTACACAAACTTTGCATTATGTTTGCAGTGGAAGAAATGGTTTCAGTAATTGTGGTACAGTGATTCATTGTAGGGAGTCAATACTTGTCTATGGCAAGCAGACTTATCATGTGAGACTCACACTGTACTAATAATAGACACACGGGAGATATAAGTGAATGTTGCCTATAGAATGGCATGAATGAACGCTTCTTGAATGAGAAATTATTTAAGGATCGACTAAATACAGTCATTTAGATCACATTATCTGAAATGTCTCTTACTGGTATCCTATATGATTCCATAGGATCAAACCATATTCTACTGTACACCATTGTTTCCTGCAATGCTTCTCTGATTCATTAACTAATGAGCTGGTTCTATTTCATAAATCAAAATCACAAACAAATGACTCACAGGAGACATTAATTATTTTAATGAACTGTTCAAAACAACTTTTTGAAGTTGGATTGGATCAGTTTGACAGATCTTTTACTGAACTGAGAAGTTACTGAATCAGCATCTGACTCACTGAACTGCAAGTTATAATCATTTTGTGGCTTTTTTTAATCAATGAAAGAGAGTTTGTTTTCTTTAAAGAAATACTTTCACAGAACAAGGACACATTAAATTGATCAAAAGTGACAGTTAAGGCTTCAATATTGTTAAAAAATCTATTTCCAATAAATACTGTTCTTTTGTTCATAAAAGAATCCAAATTCAGCTTTATCATCACAGGAATAAATTACATTTTGAACTATATTAAAATAGAAACAGTTATTTTAAATGATAATAATATTTCACAATATAACTGTATTTCTGATCGACCAAATGCAGCCTTGTTGAGCATTAGACACTGTTACTGACTTTATTACGTTTTAGGAAATACTGCTGTACGCTGGAAAGAAGCACAAAAAAAAAAACAGTTTTAAAATGAATGTGCTTCATGTGATGCAGTAAGGTGGAATTTCTGTCTGAACTTCCTGTATCTTCAAGACACTCTCAGTACATTCTACATCTAGTATCGACCTTATGTCTAATTGTTTGCAGCATACCAAACCTCTGACCTAAATGCAAAATTTCTTTAACTATACACTGACTAAAAGAAACAACCAGATTTTTCCCACAGTACCTGAGATGCCACACGCCTGAAACATCTCAGTTTCGAATTTGCGGTTGACGCTTGACAACAGAACTCCGTAATGAAATAGCAGAGATGCCAGTTCGCATTCCGCTACCTGCGAATCGCTGTAAACAGAAGAAACCCAACCTGCTTCTGTTGATGCAAATTACATGCTGTAATTATCCGCTTTAAATCACATCATAGAAAAACATCAGTCGTGGTAGAAACATTACGCTGGTGACGTATTGTAATGTCAAGCTCTACAAAAGTTGTTTTAATAGGCTCATTAGGCAATTTTACACTTCTAGACAACACATATTTGGGCTCTGTCAAAATGAATGAAGCATCCTGAGCTCGTACTCGGCCTTCGCCATACAGCCAATGGCGATTTGAGCCAGTGTGGGTGAGTGTGATTTAACGGGCAGAAGTGGGTCATGTGTGGTGGGCTATAGCTGTGGATGACTAAACTAATGACATCACACTGCATTTAATTGCTTGGATATCTTTCATTGGCAGTGTTCAAAAACGCCTCTACTTCGTGACTCAACCTTCAATCGCAGTAGGAGTGAGTGATGTAAGAAGTGTAGGAGTAGAATCAGAAAATAATGAGACACCTAGGATCAAGACAAATCAATATCAATCAACGGTCATTTTAATTTAACAGATTAAATCTTATTCAATGAATTGTGTGCTTGAGTGTCTGTGTAGGCTGAATCGAAGGATACGAATGCTTGCTTTGATCAAAGACCAAAGCTTTATTAGAGAATGTTACTATGACAACAGAAGACTATACCTGTACTGCACTGAGCAGTTTGTGACTCAGTCTACAAGAATTACCATAGCTTTACCCAGCATTGTCCTGCCATCAAGGAGAAACACGCTCGGCCATGAAGCCTTCACCTGTGTGACAATAACGACTTCTGTTCTCCTCTAATCATTTCTTTTGGACGGTGTGTGTGAGTGGGTGTAAAAAATCATGACTAGCTAGTCTAAGCAGAAGCAGAAACACAGCACCTCAGGGTGGAATCAGCACAACTTCCACTCCAATGCTGAATGCACAGAAAGAGTTTTGACTTTCTGAAAGCAAAGCCGTCAGGGCCACTAGTTCATTTAGAAAGTGTTATAAAACCTTTCGCATGCAAATTGATGGCATTGTGATGGAAAGTGTTATACAACAGGTTAATAAGGGGAAGGCTCAGTAAAGACATCATAATTAGCCGGAAAGTGTCAGGGACACCCCGCATTAAAAAGGCTTAGTTTATGAATGCATTATTACATGAAGAGTGTATAATGTGAAACTTCATCTATAGAGACAATGCAATAGGATCTTGATCATTTGCTGCAAAACTGAACTAAGTTAGTTTGCAGGAGAGATTGTGATATGAGCAGGATAGAAATTTCTTATGAACACTTTTATCTCTGATCTGTAAAACATACTCTTTAAAATAAAGGCTCCAAAAGGCTGTTTTTGCAGTGATGCTATAGAAGAACCATTTTTGGTTCCCCAAAGAACCTTTCAGTGAACAGTTCTTAAATGAACCATTTTGAAGAACATTTTATAAAATCTAAAGTACTTTTTTGGACTATAAAGAACGTTTTCTGCATTTGAAAGGTTCCATGGATGTTCAGGGTTCTTCATGGAACCATCAGTGCCAATAAAGAACCTTTATTTTTAAGAGAGTAAAGATCATTTTTTTCTGTTTATTGCTGGTAGTCTGACAGAGAGAGAGAGAGAGTGAAATGCATTTCAAACGCACAGTTGTTCATGTTTGTTATATCAGTGTGTCTTTGTGTGAATGTAGGCCTGTTTGCTTTTGTATGCAAGTTATTAATCTCTCTTTAGTTAACAGTCAAGTCCATGATCTGACCTTGATGAAGGGCACACTCTCTTTGTCCTCCTTCTGTTCTTCTGTTAAGAATCTCTCCGCTGAGCCAGTGGAGTGTGTTCATCATACTAAATCATCATTCTTCTCTTATCAGCTCTCTACAGCTTTGCAAATGTTTTCATAACTTTTTGATCTCATAATCTTATAGCCAGGCATTTAGGCTAATCTAATAGTCAGACCTTGGCCTTTAAATGTGATGTTCAACCAATATAAACAGACAGTGAGAACAGTGGCCAGCTGTTATGTTATACAAGTACAGCAGTGTTTGAGGTGTTTATAGTGATGCTTGCTTATTTGTTTGTTTGTTTTTTAATAAATGGCACAATAAAGCATTTGGAGATATTTCTTTACTTTCGCATTCAGTTTTCAGATTAAATTAATGACATATTTGTGCTATGATAAGTGCAGTATGTTGTGCTTTGCTCTGTGAAGTTGATCTTTTACCTGCCAGGAAATGTTGGTGACATTCTTTTTCGATTTGACGGAATTGCTCATTAAACGATGCCAGGTAATGATCATGCGAATATCTATTTAAATTATTTGAGCTGAAAAACAAGTCCTTAGATGGTTAAGAGGCTGTGTGTTGGTAAGAAAGGAACTCAAACATTATCTAAGAGAGTGTAGACAAGGGGTGTGCATTCTCTCTCCACTGAAGTAGAGTTTTGTTTTTGTTTTAGCTGAACATACCTGAACATAATTTTCACTGGACAGTGACCAAGTCAGGTGCATTAAGGTATGCAGGTACTGCATTTCTAACGAATGAGGGCTGGCCACTTTTAGTCAGTCATTTTCAGTATGTCACACTTATTCCAGGAAATGCAGGTTGGGTACAGTTTTTAATGTTGACTGTTGAAGTTCATGAACCCTGTCATGAAATGCATTTGCCATGAGTTTGGTATGTAAATGTTTAATTATTTTGAAATATGAATACAATTTAAAATAACTGTTTTCTATTTTAATATATATTAAAATGGGATTTATTCCTGTGATGGCAAAGCTAAATTTTCAGCATCATTACTTTAATATGCTGCTTTGCTGCTGAGGAAGCATTTCTTCTTATAAATGTTGAAAACAGTTGTGCTGTTTAATATTTTTGTGGGAACCTTATTTTTTTCAGGATTCACTGATAAATAGAAAGTTAAAAAGCAACATTTATTTTAAATAGTAATATTCTGTTACATTATAAACTTCTTTACTGTCTCCTTTGATCAATTTAATGCATCCTTGAATAAAATATACATTTCTTTCCTTAAAAAAACCTAATGCAATGTACATTCATGTAATGTGAAGCACTTTTGGTTTTACAAATTTGACAAATTTCCTAGAAAATACTAGGCTAGTACTGTACTATTAACTTTAAACTGTTTGCTGTAATACGCCTGAAACCACAGAACAATCGGATACAGTGAATTATGCATGTCCGAACCATTCATTCTTCAGCGTGCTCAGACAAATGACAGTCTGTGGACTTTGCAGGTGCAGAGAGACAGATGCTGAGGAAGTGACATTAAACAGGAAGCCGTCTGACGTCTGTGTATATTTGTGTATGTGGATGGTTGAATACCTGCATGTGTCTTTTCTCATTGTGTGTTCACAATCTATAGAGGCCTCAATAGAACATGAGAGGATGTTGAGTTGTTTGAGAGTAAAAAGACAGAGCAATGAATCAAGCCAAAGCAAACAGATGAAAGTATAGAGGAAGCTGAACAAAGAGATTCAAAGCTCAGCTTTTCATGAAGAATATAATAACACAGTAAACAGAGGTCACCTATAACAAGATAAATGCTCCTAAAACTGAAATCCAATACATCACATCACATCACATCAGGGAGAAAAGCATAGGTAGTTTATATTAGTTGCTGCCCTAAAGAAGAAAATAAGTCTGTCTTTAAAACAGACCTAATCCTGCTACTTACATAACTGTTTAGCCACTGGAAAGATGCATGCAAAAATACCATCCGCTATCACTTCTCATACACTTCTGTCAATGTTTAGTGCTAGCAGCAAGGAAAACGGATGCGTCACAGCTGCGATGATGGAAAGCTCTCAAGTGACTATTACGCTGTTCTGTTCAAAACTGTTCAAAAAGGCTGATGACAAATGCTTAGCCATTAGCTCAGGGGCAGCCTGTCTACGAATTAGCCGCCCACAATCCATCCCTCCACTTCCTCATACACAGAGAAAGAATATTCCATAAAGATTTTTTCCATCCCCCATTAGAAATGTGCTTGAGCGAAGCAAACTTTAATAGAGAAGTCCTTAAAACATGGCTAAATGGACTTATGTCAAGCAGCAGAGGCAGTTAAATCGCGATAAGGCTGAAGTGGTGACAATTTTTGATCCAGTTAGCGTTCCGATTTTTTTCCTTTCACTTTATTGTGGCATTCGCAAAGCTACAGTTTTTTAAAATGAACATGCAACGTGTTTTATGAGACAGCTGGAAGTTTTCAGAAAGAAAAATGGGAATAACATTGAGCACTGAATGAAAAATAACACAAAGCACTTTCATGAGGTTTACAGCATGAGTATCATTTTGAATTGGACGGTGCTGTTTTGTTTCTGTACGCCCATATTAACTGCACTTCTTATGTGAAAATGTGGGTCTGTCTTGGTTTATGGGACGGAGAGCAGGAAGAGTTTGTGGATTAGTGCTGGTAAATGAGGCTGACCTGTCCCAGGTCATTTTTAGATACAAAAAAGGCAACTACAAGGTAAAAAGCTAAAAGTACACCAATTAGAGTTATGATTGAATAGGTCCAGTATAAGATACAGATGATGAAGAAGATGTTAATGTTTGTAGTGAAAATCAAGTTTTTTATGTTGTTTATTTGTCTATGTGGTATTTTTAATGTGCTTTTAGACAAACCATGTGCCAATCCATTAATCAACACCATTGCTGAGTATTTTCTCCTTAAAACTGTAGTTTCTCAGTGGCACTCACAGAAATGAGTGCATGCAAAATATACCAATACCAGCACAAAATCAAACATAAATTAGAGCAAAAAACCATGAAGCCGTGGTTTAATGTGAATTTAGAACCGCTAACTTGCATTACAACCCGCGGCAACAGTGGAAAAGTAGCCCGGAGTCAGACCCACCTTTCCCGCATCGGCGTCTGCACTTCACACGCGTATGCGCGCGGGCGTGAATCAAGAATCACAAACGGCTGCATTCAGTCTTTACGGCATTTTGAGGACACAACATCGTCAAGCAAGTAACTTTAATGAATGTTACAGTATTCAATGTAGTTGTCCGCTAGTAAAAACATAGTTTTATCAGTCATTATCCGTGTATGCCATTGTTTTGCGTTTACTACAGTTCAGTGGATCAGGAGGCCCTGGCTGCTGCGACTGAGTGGAGGTGGGGCTAATTTGCATATTCATAGATCCGCGTATAGTAAATGAGGCTAGGGTGTTGAGTTACATTCAAGCTATTTTAAGGCATGAGAAAATTATTTTCACAAGAAAAAACATTTAAATATGTCATTTTGATGATCAAAGATAAGTTTTAAGGGATAAAATATTTGACTACAGGGGGACTTTAAGCAAAACCTAGCTATCTCAGAGACAAAATGCTCTGAATGATGATGTATCATAAAACTATGCAAGGCACTAATCTTTCTAAATCTGCTTCAGAACAATATCTATTGTGAAAAGTGTTATTGCAACTGACAGCTCCATTTTAAATAACACAATGACTAAGCACCGAAAAAAATTATTCACATAACACATACACCTGTTGCATACCGCTGCTGAAAGTATGAAAAATATTCCAGTTTTCTGCCTGGATTCTCGTCTTTACTGTAAATCTGTCAGGGAGGTGTTATACGCTCTCTCCTCGGTTCACATTACAATTTCCCTGTAAAATTATGCAACATTATAAAGTAAAACCTGATGCTTCTTCACCTTTAAACCTCTACGAAGGTTTTTCAGAAAATGTTAATATGCAAGTTTGCATCCAGTGATGTTTTTGCGAGAAAAGGTTTAGCGTATCAGAATGTCTACCGATCAACGCAATTTTTTTTTTTTTTTTGCGCATAAATGTTGATACTTCAGATGTCGTGAATAGTTTGGAAACACTTATTGTGAATTGCTCACAGGCCATTCCTGTAGTGTTTGTCAGATTTTTGCAATGACATTTGGCATCCAGACAGAAGCTGCTGTCATGCCTATGATGGATGTATCTGTGCATCTACCCAAAGACTCCACCTTTGGATTTTTCTCACCTAACCTTCACGCTCATGCATACCTCCGTCAGAATTCCCCCTCAATGAAGGGCTTAGCTGATGCTTTCACCACAACACAAACACACAGGGCTGCCTACCCGCTGAACATCACCAGCATTCCTCTCGTTTACTTCATTGCAAACCATTTCAAAGAAACTATTTCAGGCTTCAGTAGTCTTGGCTTACCGGTGTGGGTGTGTTTGATTTATGTGTGTGAGAGCACATGTTTCTTGGCCTATTATGTGTATGTTGTTGGGTAAAGCTTCACTGAAAAAGGCCACACTGTTCATAGCTTACCAGAATGTAGCAGTGACATTTTTTTTTTTTTTTGATACACCACAAATCAGCGCTGCCAAGGTTCTGGGGTGAAGCCTTACGATTGTGTGGCCCGCATGTGGAAGTTGTGGTAAATGGTGTTAGGTTATTACGCTTTTCACCACTCACTATTAGCTCTCAGCTGCCCGCGTGCCTTTCAACAGATCTGAGAGGGAGGAGAGGAGCACCACTGATAAAAGGGAAGATCAACTCAACACTTTCCAGGTGAATAGTGTGAACACAGGGAGTGTGTGGGACATTTACATGGTGCGTAGGCACACATTATGCACAGAAACACACTTCTTTGAAGAAACACAGTTGCACTTTTACAACCTTCCACACAGACTAACAATACCACAGCCTAGATGTTTTAAATGTCCACTGGAGGTTTTAAATCTAATCCAGATGAAGATTTATATTCAGAATTTTCATCAGTTTTGTGTGTTGGGGAAGCTCTTTTGAAGCTAGCTTCCCAAAATACAAGAGAGTTTAATTTTGAGAAGATTTATTTTCTATTTCTAATTAACTAGAATCTTTTGATTCATTTCACCAATATGACTCATTAAATTTTTTTCCGCAATTGTCACTAAAAGCATCAATTGGAGCTCTAAACACAAATTTATGCAACAAAAAACATTATGACGAATAGAAACATTTACCTGTTTCACTACAGAAGGATATAAAATGTCATGCATGGACTTGAAATGAAGCAGTGAATCATTTCTTTGGACAGATTCTTTTGAATGAACTGTTTTTTTTTGTTTTGTTGTTGTTGTTGTTGTTGTTGTTGTTTTTTTGTTCAAACAAAGTGATTTCCAAAAGTGAATTGTGTGAAGTTGTATATTGTTTCTTTGGACAGTTTTTTTTTTAATGAATGAATGAATGAATGAATGAATGAACTGTTCAAACTATAATTAATCATATTTCCCAAGACTACCTGAAAGGCAGAATAGTTCAGAATTTGTGATTTACTCACTCACTTCACTCAACTCTAAAGCTTCATGCACAATATAAAGTGATATTTTAAAAAATCATGTAGCATCTTGTCACACTACACTGTTAAACTGGGTGCATCACTGCTCTCAGCCAGTTATTTCCCAATAGAGCACAGGAAATATCTTCTGACACTGAAATTCCTTCACTATGAACAATAAAGGTAAAAGAATTCAACCATACATGGGAAATGGAGCTTTAACTGTATTTTTACAGTATACCGGCCTTGGTTAGAAACCAGAATTGAGTCGAGAAAAGATAATATCCTGTAATTTCCTTGCTTACGGCTGGTTAGACTCCGTGTTATAGCTGGGAGCTGGTGTGTGAGAAGCATGGGATATGGGCTTTTTTAAAGTGGGTGTGGAGTTTTCCTCACCAGCCCAGAACTGTACATCTAATGATAGGGCAGCGTTCAAATAACAGTGTGTGTAAATGTGTGTGTGTGTCTATGCTGAGGTCCTTGCCAGTGCTGTTTAAACCAATGTGACAAATTTACTCACGTTGGTAAGTGCAAATGCACACAAAACCTCACACACACATAATATATCAAAGGATCACACCCATGTTCTCTCTCCCTGAATGTACTGTAATAAACGATTTGACCTTGAGAGATGTATTGTGTGTGGATGGGTGGTTGAGTCCACAGGGGACAAAGAAGAATAGACTCTCGCCTTGTATTGATTTGTGCATGTCTTCATCATACAAGAAAATACTCAAGGTTTGTGCAAAGCCTAATCTAACTGTAATGTCCAAGGGATTATTTTGGGTCATTGTCAAAAATGCTTTGTTGTGTTGACCACTGAGAGAGCTTCAGTACAGATATGATTGGGTCTGATGTTTTTTGTCTGTTTATTTGCTCTCTCTGTTCCTGTATTCCATTTTTGGAGGGAAACTGTCCAAGCAGACTCTTTAAATGAAAGAGAGGATGCCTTTGTGAATTTCATTTGAGGCGGGCCATTCCCTGGCTTTGGGATTAATGCTTGCTGTGATTAGCTGCAGGGTTTTGATTGGCACGAAGCTCTGCGAGCATGGGGTTTAAGGGGATCAGTGAAGCACCCACCCCCATCCCCGTTGAGACATGGCCTAAAAATTCCCAGTTTTTATCTTATTCACACACATTATATAAAATACATATAATATATATCATATCAAGTTCAAGTTCATTTTATTTGTATAGCACATTTACAACAGCCACTCAGCTGACCAATGTGCTTTACAGGAGAAAAAATTATAAAAACACACAGAAAACAAGCCAGATAAAAAAAACCAAAAAAAACAACCCATTTTGAAATTAAAGTCAAACATTAATCAATACACTAAGGAAAAAAAATAGGTTTTTAGCAGGGACTTAAAAACAGACAGGGAAGGGGCCATTCTAATCTCTAAAGGCAGGGTATTCCAAAGTCGTGGCCCTGCCACCGCAAATGCACGCTCCCCTCTACGCTTAAGTCTAACATGTGGAACTACCAACAAAGCCTGGTCGCAAGATCTTAGGCGTCTAGATGGAGTGTATAAATGAAGGAGTTCAGAGAGGTAGATAGGAGCTAGGTTATGTAAAGATTTATACACAAAGAGTAGAATTTTGACAACCAGTGAAGAGATCTGAGAATAGGAGTGATGTGTTCAAGTGTCATACGCTCAGGAAGAAGTCTGGCTGCAGCTTTGGACTAGCTGAAGACGTGCAATTTGCACTTCTGGATATTCCACAATATAAAGAATTGCAGTAATCTAGCTTAGATGTAACAAACGATGAACAGCCATTTCTAGAGTTTTCAGAGTGAGAAAGTCTCTGATTTTAGAAAAAGTAGACGAAGTTGATAGAAACTGAACCGATCACGGAAGAGAGATGTTTGCTCAATTTTAAATGCTGGCCGACAAGAACACTTCAGAGCCGTACCTGTGATGATCTAAAAACAGATAAACAGTCCAAATCGCTTATACAGAGAATTTTCATTAGAACCAAAAACATTTACTTCGGTCTTGTCTTCATTTAGGAAGAGGAAATTTTGGGCAAGCCATGATTTAACCTCCTCTAAACATTGCAGAAGAGAGGTAATCGCTGTGGAATTGTATCATCTGCGTAGAAATGAAATGACACACCATGTTTACGAAGAATAGAGCCCAGAGGTAGCATGTAGAGAGAAAATAGAGAAGGGGATAAGATAGAACCTTGCGGAAGGCCACAGGAGAGAGGTGCAGGGGAAGAGGTAAAATTACCCAGCTTCACTAAAAACTTTCTGTCCGACAGGTATGACTGAAACCAATTTAGAACGGTCATATGTATGTGAATTCTGGAGAAAAATGAGCTTAATTCTGCTATTTATTTATTTAAAATTGTGCAGAAATTGACATTTCTTTGTGAGATTCACCCATCAGGCTGGTCTAAAGCAGATTCAAGCTGTAAGACCTACATATCTATTCATATCATGTGCAGAGATGTGGATTTGCTGTATTGATTGCTCATTACCCAGTGTCAGAGCCAGGCTGACGGAGAGAGAAATTGGTTTTTATTTTTTCCCTCCATTTTCGCATTGACACGACTGTGGATCATTACATCTCTGTGCCATTGACTGTGGGAATGATGAGCAGGTGCTGCGCTTTCCCTCTTTCATTTCCATCTCTCTCGCTTAGTCTACGTCCGTCTCTTTTGAGCACGTCTCCTGCTGTCTGTTTCCTGCTGTGGAATCCATTTATTCATTTTTTAGACACCTGTCAAACTGACAGTGCAGCAAAAACAGCTACAGAGCAATGTCTTGTGAGAAACCTAATGATACCGAGAGCAGAAGAAAGCAGGGATATCATAGTACAGCTGTGATCTGAGTGTGAACAGCTGACAATACACAGATACAGTAGCTCCTCGCTGTCCAGGCCAAAGAAATCAGAAACTGTAAGATCCGCCATTAAAAACGAAAGCTGAGAAGGGGACAATTGTGGCTGTGTAAACATACAGTGGAAGTGCTGTACTACAGGAGGCCTGTGTGTCTGTGGTTGACATCTCACTTTTTTAAATAATGTCTTTTAATGGCTCATGGCTATGTAAGCCAATATCCTGACGGTCACGATCCACACAGAAATTTCTTCTCAATATAGTGCATTCTTTGTCTGGGTGGATGTAGTCGAGCACCTGGGCTGCAGTCATTCACTGGCCACAGACTGACTGCAGCTATATACAACACATGCTCCAGACGGAGCGGCTAGACGAAGACATGGACTCAGTGGAGTCGTGTCAGGATTCAAAAGCAGCGTCCACTCCTGCCGTGACAGATGGGATAGGGGGCAACGGCAGACACACACCTCACAGGCAGACAAGAGCTGCCATCTTTGACCAGAGGGCACTGACCTCTTGACCTTTTGAGCAATACAGTCTAATTAGAGTCTCTACGGTGTCATCAGAAAAGTGAAACATACTGCATCATATTTTCATACTTATAAAAATGACTATTAGTCACTATTGCTCATAATCAAAACCTATAACCTTCAGTATTAATAGAAAAGACTTTTTAACCTAGCAGACAAAAAAAGTGAAAAAACTCCTATCTTTGATATTTGGAGTGGGCTTTTTTGACTTCGGCCTGTAGACAACACATTAACAACTACTCTGAACTAGGGACACATAATTAATAATAATAATAAAAAAAGCTATGATAAATCATAAACCTGCTGTTGTCAACAAAAGTGAAGCTTTAAAGGCTTCCTGTGGTTTTCTGTCAACATAAACACTTTAACGGTTTAATGTCTGAAAATGAATGCATTTTGGTAGTGTAATTTTACAGTTTTACTATAAGAATATTTTAGTAATATTTCTTGTTTTAATATTTTTTATTTAATTAGTAATAGTATTAGTAGTAGTAGTATTTTACAGTCATATTGATATATAATCACAAAATATTTGGACAAATTGTGCACCCTACAAACAAGCACAGCAAACCTGGCACTTATTTATAGTATTTAACCCACAATTTTTTATAAATAGTCAATTTGCATTTCCCCCTAAATCATGCAGCCTTACTTTGGACCTCTTTAACAAATGCATATCAATGACCTGCCAACCAGTCCAATCACATGATCATTGTGACAAGCAAGCACATTTTGTTTTGTGAGAAAATGATTTAGTTACTAATTATTTCCGTCAAAACAATTGCAAACCTTTTTAGGATTAAAAATCAGTCCAGGTTTTAGGTTGCATATGACTCAAGACCACCTAGTAAACTGATGCATAGACCACAAGAAATTTTAACATTCGGCTGTCTAAAGTTCATCCTCATCTATCCATCTTCAGCAAATATTTCTCTTTTAGACGCAGAGAGGCCATTCAGATTCCCCACACCCATCCTTAAAATGCCGATGTCACCTACTAAACAAAAGAGCAAGGAGGAGGCCCTCGGGACAGTAATAACATCCCAGTTAACCCTCTCTTCTCTCCTCATTCCATCTTCATTATTTCCATTTTCTATCTCGCAGACGTCCAGGACTGCCTGCAGGTGTTGTGGCTAGCAAACAGTCAATTCTTCTTCTGGGTCAATAATAATTGCGCTTTCCCGCTAATCTGAAATTAATATCTCTTAGTCTGATAGAGGTTTGGTTAAAAGAAATAAAGCATGAGAGAGCATTGTGAGCAGCATCAGATCTAGAAGTCTTGTCTTTGTGGACAAGGAGGTAATTGACAGGTATGACAGCCACAGGCAAAAGCACATCGTGTAAAGCCAGATAAAGTCAATATTGCCCTCATAAGGTTACACGAGAGCAGCCTGTGTGTCAATATCAAGTATAGACATGCATTTGTCTGGAAATATAACACTGGGCATCACTTGAAGGACACAAACCAGACATGTATCATATAACCAATATTTTACATATGTGAAATATTTTTGCAGGACCTGAATCTTTTATCTCCTCGATTTGTTAATATGAGTGTTTTGGTACTCACCGCATTAAATCAATGATGCATAAGGCCTGAATCACACTGAGTTGAGGTTGTGGTATGACCTCATCTCTGTGGTACTTGATATTCCAGTTTTCCCACAGACCATCATTCACTAAATTACTGTATGTTTACTTCCTTTTGTTATGACAATGACACACTATCGTGACAGATCGACTCGCAAAGAAAGACCTATGAGTTTAATTATATTATGAAAAGCTTCCTCCTCCAAACCTGTCACTATATTTCACCTCCTGTTTTATGGTAGACTGCCTTAGTCAGCTATTCCTCAAGACATTCCTTAAGACATTAATCTCAACATCTCTCCGTGCCATGTGTGCTTTAAGACATCCTGCCACAGTCTGTAGATTTTGGAAAAGCTAGCTAACAGATGTGTGTGCAAAAACAAAACAAAAAAACATTGCCACTCACACAAATCAGAGTGTGTCACAATAGGACACACACCAGTTGATCTCACGCCATCCCTTCAACCAACTTTTCACACTGAGGTTCTCAGCCAATGGACAGAGCATCTGAAATTTCATTTCGTTGTGTGAAGACTGAGGTCAGACTGGGATCAGAGGCCAAACTAAACCTGCTGCAGTCACTTTCTCTACAGTCTAAGTAAGCACAGACCCCATGCACTGCTTAACAAAGGGATTTTTCCCTGCTCACATTTTTCTAGGTGGCATAGGATGTGGTTCAGGATGTGGTTTGCTTTGATAATTTGTTAAAGCTTGATTTTATTAGCGCAAAAACTATCATATTTTTATGTCTATAACAAAAAAGCCTGCTAAAAGAGAATAAGAAATCTCTACCAGTAATGTCTTGATGGCAAACCATGTTCTGGGAAAAAATTGTTCTTCACTCCATTCCATCTCTTCCCTGCTCCAGTCCAGATTTTGTTTGTACATTTTGTTTGTATTGTACATTTGTTTGTGGTAGGGCCATATCTTGCCAGATTTTGAGGCTTCTCACCTCAAAAGTCACAATTTAACCCCTATTTAGAGTGACTCTCATGACAGTTTCACAGCACGAGAGGTGTCATCCCTCCTGTAGCATATAGACCAATAATTGGCTGCCATGCTGTCAAAGCACCAATTCCCTGCTGAGAATCAACCTATAGAAAGTTTCCAAGCAGTCATTCACTTTATGGTTAACCTGAGCCAAGCAGAATTGTAATGTTTATTTGCTTCCAATTACAGACTAATCAAAAACACATTTTCTTCAGTGAGTGACAGTACGACTTCTGCAGTCTTAATTGGTCAGCTAAGCAAAAACAGAGAGGAACTCTTTCTTACGGTCTGACAGAATGAAAGTTTTCCTTTGTATATCTCACTCATCTCAACAGTCAGTTATATAATATAATTGAGCTGAATTAAGCTTGATGTCTCACTTCAAAAAATCCAAACTTTTGAATGGTTGTATATACAGTATATACATATAAATAAAAGTATATTTATTTATATTTATATACACTATTTGCAAATTTGCATCTTAAGCATGAACCACACAAAATTGTTTCTTCTCAATTAGATGTATCCTGTTTTAGGAGGTGTAGATTTTTATATTTACTTCACCCTTTTCACCCAGAATTAAAATATCCCACTCTTAAATACTGAAAGGTTTATGTGCCGAGGTCTCCACGGGGCAGTTATTCTAATATTTTCAAACCAAATGAATGGGGGCAATAGATAAACATTGAGCTGGATCTGAATCCCAGACGTCCCTGTCTATGCAACCACTCAATGAGCCTCTGTATATGTGAGTGTGTGTGCTTGTTGTGTATATTCTTGCCTCCATGTATGACGGTGTCTCTGTTTGCACACTCAAGTATATGTGCACACGCACACAAGTATAGTTTTCTGTGTGCTAGTGTTCATGGGGCTGCTCCAATAGGACTTCCACACAGTGACTTTCCTTCACAAAAGCCACTTGACGTGGACCCAGCCCGGTTCAGGAAGCCCAACCCAACGGCCTCCAAAACCCCCACCTGACCCAGTGCAAGCCAGCCGTTTGAACACTGAACCCTCTCATTCACCTCCCTCCGTATACATCCACTGATTCCTAGCCCACCACAAATAACCTTTAATGATGTCATAATATGTTACACTTCACTGTCATCTGCATATCATGAGGGAACAATTATTAGCCATTTTTTAATTTTAGCCGTTATAAACGTTAGCGACAGACCACAAGCATCTCTAAGCTAACAAGAGCTCTGTGTGTTTTCCAGAATAAACTAGTCTTTTCCTCCCATTAAAAGGAGCCGGAGAGTGGGCTCACAGTGTTGGGCATCCACTGCAGTACTATTACAGCTTCCTGTAACAACCAGACTGAAGAAGAAAAAAAAACATTTACAGCTTCCCATGTACCTCACTGGAGTTTTACTGTGGTCTTTTTCCTTAATAGAAATATTGGAAAATGTATGTAATGTCCTTGCACTGTTGAATAATGGACAGATCACAGTGCAGGGTGGGTCTCCATCCAATTCAAACAACTGTGGCAGTCCTCTGTTTTGTTAAACCCTAACAAGTGCTTCAAGCACAGTCAATTACACTGGCTTTGGGGAGGAGGGAGGTGGAGCTGGAGCACCTCATTCACAGTTTTTTTCCTCCTTTGTTAACCCTGTCACTTCGGCTGCAGGGAGCTTAATGGATTTTAGTCTTCTCTTCCACCTCATGTCAGTGATACAAGTCAGTGAGTCTGTGTGTGCACACTGCATGATTGCAAAACCACGCAATTATGGGATTATGAGAGACTTACCTGTTTGCAACAAGCCTGCTCCGCTGTCACCAACTTCGAAGTGTTTCTGTATGTCAAGGAGGACACCTGGGAAACCGAGACAGAGAGACATTAGAATTTGTGCTCTAACATAAATTTTAGCCTTTAAGTGCAACAATTAGGGTTAAGACTATTTGAGTTTCTTTTTGAAGAAATGATTAGCGAATGAACTTTCAGACATCTATGCTAAGCGTTTTAAAGTATTAAAAATATTGACAGGTGTTTCTCATTACACTTCCTTGTGATCCTGTGTGGGATCCTATGGATGAACACACACACACACACTTCTACTCTGGGCTGTTTGAGTTTGAAGTCAGCATGTTTTTAATTGACTTTCTTAATAAATGTTCCTGGTCTTACTGGTGCACGTTATTAACAGTAATTGTAATCTTTCACCAAAACTGATATTAAAATTCTGGCCATAACAATAAGTTGCTCTTTTTACCTGATTAATTTCTTCACAATTTGGAATAAATGAAATATAAAATAACTTTATAATCATTATTTTCAAAAAATGCAACAAGTACATTTAGGAATCTAAACATTACAATGTGCAGTATTTGATAAACGTTATATTTAAAAGTATGTTTAAACATTTTCAAAACAAATTATTCATTAATTAGTATATACAAATAATTCATTAATATAATTAAAATATAAAAAATGAATTGAAAAACATTTTCTAACATAAAACAATAATAAAATTGAAATAAATTATGCTCAAAAATAAAATACAAAGTTCCTGTTGTGCTGAAGCGTAACGAAGGCATTGGTGTGTCCTCAGAATAAAAAAGAAAAGAGAAAGAAACGCACTTCGAATGTACCTTGAGTTGCAGACAGTAAGGAAAGACACTGACTGCACTGGAATGCAAGCAGGTGGCGTGACTCGTGTGACAGGAATGTTGCATTTGTCACTATGTGCGGACAAGCCTGCACCTGCCAAAGTGCCTCTTCTCAGTACGTCTTTGCTACAACGTGCCAGTGACAAGTCAAAACGGGTGGCGATGGGAAACCGCGAACCGATCGAGGCGAAACTCGAAGATGACTAAAGCCACTGACTAAAGCCACTGCAGCAACAGAAACAAATTGCTATTTTTATTTCTCACAGCCACTCCTGTGTTATATGTCTGTGTTTGTACAAGACATTAAAAAGCATGACGTAATTAGCCAGGCAGCGCTGAAAAGTTAATTAAGAGACGGTTCAGCGGCATTAGGTGTTTGATCTGGGTGCGTGAAGCCTGTGAAGCGGATGTCTTTCTCTCTTCCTCTGTTCGTACAAGACTGTTCAGTGATTTAGAGAGATGGAACATCAGAGATAACGTCAAGCATGTTGGATCTCTATCGCTCTTGTCTAATTTCATTGGCTGTCAGTCACAGGCTGTTTACAGCCTCTCCTGCATTTAGAAGTGTCTGAATGCTGTTTGCTTTGCACAAATGGAAGATCAAAGCGTATGTCTGAGAAGAGTTAGACAGTTAAAGAGCTCCAGAGGCTTAATTTCTCACTTTAAAGTGATCAGAAAGAAGGAATGTGGAGATGAGAGACTGAAGATTTAAAGGCAGCAACACGAAAGCTGCAATTACACTAAAACAGGAGTAAAACCCTGATCAAGAGCTCTTTAGACTCCTGGCCAAAACACACACACAACAAACCATAGAGCAACATGATATGGTCAGATGATACAGAAGATATGTAGGCACCAGGCTACATCTTCTAAAAATGATTACTAATGAACTGATTAAAAGACATTTAGATCACTTTTGCTATCATGTAACACTCATAGTTAATCTTAAAAATACCGGTAACACTTTATAATAAGGCCCATTAGTTAATGTTAGTTAATGCATTAACAAACAATAGCGTTCACACTTTAAAGTCCAATTCTCGCTATTAACAGACCATTAACTGGGACTTAACATAAACCATTAACATAAACTAATTTGCTGCTTAATAATAGTTAGTAAGGTATAGAATATGGTTATGTAGAATATGGTTATACAAAATATGTGCTTTATAAGTACTAATAAATAGACAATATGTTAATAATAGGCATGCTAATAAGCAACTAGTTAATAGTGAGACTTGGTCCCTATTCTAAAGTGTTACCACAATAACTACCAATGAGCAATACATTTGTTACAGTATTTATTAATCTTTGTTAATGTTAATTAATGAAAGTGTTCATTGTTAGTTCATGTCAAAGTCCATTGTCCAATAATTGTCCAATAATAATTGTCCATTGTCCAATAATTCAAAATAAATCAGTATAAAATGTTAAATAAAAAATATTTTATTTGTTCAGTTGCATGTCATGTGAGCATTAACCGACGAACATGCAAACTTAAAACCTCAGGTTGTACTTCAAGTAAAATAGTTTTGGTCAAAGACATTCATCTGATAGAAAAGATCAAGGAACCCTTTTCAAAGTGAACATCCATTCTTCATACTTAACCTTAGAATGTTGACATTTTAAAATTTACTTGCAGCATTTAAAATGAATTAGTTTTATATCTGTGCATCCCTAATTATGAACTATAAATTCCTCTCTTGCAATTTAAAAGGCTGCTGATAAACTTGAAGTACTTGATGGATTTTTCATTTCAGTTCCTAGCGAAACATATTGATTTGGATATGGGGGCAGATATTGGGCGTTGGCTTTTTTTTTTGTACAATCCTCCTCTATGCTCAGGAGCGGGTGGTCCCACCCTTTTTCCATCAGTCTAATCTGAGGCAGTGTACTAATTACCTTGGTCACACTCCTCCGTTGCCCCCCATCCCTCAATCCCTCCGTCTCTCCCTCTCCTCCCACTGGGAGGGGATCCCTGTGCCAGATGGTGCTGCGTTTCTCCTCTTTCAACCGAGACTGCACCTGCCCACCCTCACGCCTGCCAAAGACACAACCTCAACCACCACGCTCTTCCCACCAAAACTCCCACACGCACAACTGATGCAAACCATGTAACAATCTGATTAAGTATGTCCTTATTTAACATGATAAAGTAAGGACTTTTAACTGGAAGAGACTGGTACTAGTAGGTCAGTGCGTGTACAGCGCAACACCAGACCATGAGAGCAGCTATCATATTAGTGAATTATGTTCAGTGTTTGACAGGCGATACTGTCCGTATGTGATTTGCCCTAAATTCTTCCCTCTCTATCTTCTCTTCTGGCTCTCTGATAAAGATACACTGTTTAGGGAAATATGGCAACACCTTGAAACTTTTCAGAGAGAGCTGTCATGAAGCATTTGAGGTGCAGCCGCTCTGACTACATGTTGCATCATACTGTAAAACGGTAGGCAATGTGGGCGATGCCACACAAGGTGATGCAAATGCCCCAAATGGCACCAGCAGAATCATCGACCTTCTAGTGTCCGCCTCGATGCCACCAGCCCTGAGGTGTTGCCATAGTAACACGGCACGGGTACACACACATACACAGAGGAGGAAAAGGTCGGCTGGCGATTGGTCAAGTCAGCCTGATCAGGGTGGTAAAAAAGAACTCTGCAATAATGACGAAATATGCAGTTATCTTGATTAGCAAAAACTTTATCTGATTCTTACAAGGAAAAGATCTATCAGGTTTGGCTGATACGGTCACCTGCTTTGCACTTTGTTGCAGCCTATTTTACAGTTGCTTTACCAAAATGAAGAAACCGCAACAGATACTGAAGGCGAAAGAATGCTGCCCTGCCTGTTGTGACTGATCTATTGCATACAAAACACATCACTGAGTGACTAAGGGAACCAACAGCCATTGAACAGAGTGTAAAATTACAGCATAACTCTACATAAGGTTGGCTGAGTTACAATCAATTTTCTATATAAATGAATCTGATCATCTAAAATAAACTCGTTTTACCTGATAACAGATAAATGCACTTATGGAAGACGTTTAAGTTTGCGATTTTGTATTGTGGTTGACAAAACCTTCATGGGAGAAAAAAATATATACAGTATATATAAACATACTTTATGATGTTATTTGTTGTTATTTAACCCTAGCTTAACAAATCATTTGTGCAAAAAGCCTCTAATGCTCATTCCATACAATATTAATGAAGGCATGGATTAGTAATAAAGTAAATTAAACTCGCTAATTTAGCTTCAAATTAACATTTGCTTACAAATCACACAGTAAAACTGCAATGCAAACAGACTGTGGTGTGAGAAAGAGCGCCTTTTGTTTTCTAGAACACTAGTTTCATTATCCTAAATGCTAATGAAACATTGACCCGTTCGTTCATGTGGGTCTCCATCTTATCAGCTGATTGGTGCGGTGAAATGGCGGTATGCTAATATAAGATGCAGTGCATTTGAATGATGCTTTTTGATATAATGCTTTCACTATAGTGCCGTCCCCAGGAGACCCATTGGACATTGACCAGTGGACTGACCAATAGCATGTTTGAAAAAGCACAGAGGGTCAGGATGAGCAAATCAGTTCTGTTAATGCGTCTAGTGCTTTTTCAAATCTCAGGGGAGTTCATTCGAGTGAAGCTGTTTAATGGATCCTGGAAGGTGGAGGAGCAGCCCTCCTGCATTTGATTTACACAAGACGGTGTGATGCTATCTTAGACATACATTGTTTGGACCTATATTTGTCTGATCTGATAAGAGGAAGTCAGGCTGTAAGTTCAAGTGCTTGTTTGGGTTGAGTGTTTTCTTAAAGACTATGCGCTCATCCATGCCAAGAAAGGTCAAGAGGTTTGAGTTTTGATATACTAACCTACTCTTAAGGTGAACTGGTGATATATCAGCGATATATTTTGTGTGTGAGAAACCGTCTGCATGTTAAAACAATCCATTCACTTAAACAGGAAGTGGTTCACCGGCTGAAATTCCAGTATGGTCAAATCCTGAAACGCAAACATCACCTATTCAGCTGTCAGAAGCTTAAACAATGGCAAACATTTTTCTTTGAATCCAGACTCGAAAGCTCATTAAGGTGGGAATACTGCATTAATGCATACAACACCCTGTTCTTATTTTTGTAAACACACATACATGTCACAGTATAGACCCAGAGGACTGTCTAGTCGTCTGGGGAGAGAGAACGAAAACGAGGATCATTGAGTGATAGGACAGACCTCATTTTGCAATCCCCAAAAGAGAGACGATAGACCTGAGCAACCCCCGGTTCTATTTCAGGGCTGGGAGAAGTAGGTTAGGATAAAGGCATAGCAACAGAGGCTGGCCGTCCTATATACTGTAACTGAGAAGATGAGGAGAGGTGAGTGGAAAGGCAAGCAAGCTTGATATAGTCAGAACTCTGTGAGGGGATTTTACTGAGAATGAATTGCATCTGCTTGTAGTGCTGTTCATTCGCACGCTTCACCTCTACGATTCAAAAGTCTAAAATAGCTTCGTGATAGTGCTCTCCTCCATTATTTAATCATTATTTGATAAATAAATGATGCCATGATCAACATAAATTTGCAATTCAGTTTAGTACAAACCAAACACATAGTGAGTTTTAGTAAATAATGCCCAATCTGTAGTAAGGCAGACATAAATGTATGCATTCCTTTAGCTCAAACAGTAAAGCATGGCGCTAACAATGCCAAGGTCATGGGTTTGCATGTGCTGTGTGTGTTGTTTTAGCACTCGATTAAATTTAGAAGCAATGCAAATAATTAAATTCAATGCACAATGCATGTTCTCTTCCCCACTATTTGATAAACTGCTACTGCCATGATCAATAGAAATGTACAAGTATCTTTTGAAATAAAATACAATTTTACTCAATGCTAATTGCAGCAGACAAATAGTTTTGTAAATAAAGTGGAATCTATAATAAACCTATTGTACATATAATTAATGAGGCAACGTTAAAAAAATTATTTTGTATTTATATTTTAGATATTCATTGCAACGCTAATCTAACACCTGGTTAAACTGGATCGTAGGTGGTTAATAAGCAAGTCGCAAGGTGGCAACTGTTTCAAAATAATCGCAACCTCTTACAGTGCTCTTTGAATTTGTGTGTGTTTTAGCATCCGATTAACTAAAGAAACAGCAAATAATCAATTTCAATGCACATCATCCATCATTTGATCACGAGCTGATAAATTACTACAAACATGGTCAATTGCGATGCAAACATCTCTTTTAAATGATATCCAGTTTAGTGCAATGTGGGAAAAAAGCTCAGTCTATAAATATACAGTAACTAGTTTACATACAATATGAGCCGTTTTTGTGCTGAAAGAAATCCCAAAACGAGCAGCACTTGGTTAAACTGGAATGCAAATGGTTAGTAAATAAGATGCAGGGTTTTGTGCTGTAGTACTGCATTCAAAAGTGGCACAACTGTTTCGAATTTGCCCCCGTGTGTGTGTGTGTGTGTGTGTGGTAGGTCAAACTGCAGTACAAACGTACATTTCCATATCCTGTGTAATGCTACTCTTTGCGGTAAGAGAATTTCCTCTCTGCTCTGTTATGAAGTTCTCTCCCTCATTCTTTTCATTCTACCAAACCACTGGTACACTGTACTGCTGCTGACACATCCTGAAGCTCTCTTCCTTCTATTTTCCTTTTCTCCTTTCCCATCCCCTGCTTCTCTGCTTCTCTCATCAGCTAAGGGTGATCCTTCTCAAAAGTATCACAGGGATTGATATAACAACACCTCGACAGAAGTTACATATGTGCGAAAGCGAAAAAATACTGTTCCCATGTTAACCCTTCCCAGCTTCTCTGCAATATGTCTGCTCTCTTGCGCCGAGCCAAACCTACGAGAGTGCAGAGGCAGGGTAAGAGCTGACCACAAGTATGCTTGTCTGTTCTCTGCAAGCTCCTGACCGCCGGGTCCATACATATCCCGCAAACGACGGATGCTTTTTCCGCTCAGCCTTTAACCACCACACAGTCCATATAAACACAATGCAGATGTCAGTGGAGGGGGGTGTGTTTTAGCAGGCGTTTGCGGGTGTGGGTGTTTTGGAATTCCCTTACCATTTTATACCAGTAGTTCCTCATTACTGCCTCACCCTCAGGCAGGCTGCCAGCGCTGCTTGTCGGTGAACTGCTTTGTACACTGCATTTCTGATCTGAGACTAGTTTTAAAGAGTTTGAGCACAACAGAAAAAATTCTACAGTTTATGAATATTCAATCACAAATACACAGAAAATATATTCAGTAGTATTTCCTTTATACCAAAATACTTGCCCAGAGAGTGTAAATAAGCTGTGCACTGCGAGGCTTCTTCAGTCAGTTTTCTAGTCTAGACCACATCACATGCTTTTAAATATTACATAAAAAGAAAAAAAGAGGGAGAGGTTTTCTCCTGCAGAGGTGCTACATGCAGAAACAGCATATAGGATTTGTGCATTAATAATTCATAAAAGAATTATCCTCTGGAGTGTAAGCCAATGTGTCAGACGTCTAGCTGTGCATTGGTCAGAATGCACTAGAGCGCAGAAAAATCCCCAGGCTGCCTGGTTACCCCTCAACATCAGGAGTATGTATGGTCAGTAAATGTATCAGTATACTTACTCCTTATACACAGAAACAGAGAGGGGTTTCCTAGTTTAAACATGCACAGACATTGAGATGCATGAGTACAGATGTTTAGCAACAGTAAACATTGGCAGTAATGTTCACTATATACATTTATATAGTGGATATTACACGCAGAGGCTCTAAATGAGCAGCTCGTTTCATTAAATGAGCTCCTGACTACACTGAGCAATTTAGCAGGAGAGAAAGCAGCTGACAGACACTGGAGTGCAATTACGGCTGCCCTTACAATCAGCCTGATCTGATAGCATTCTGTTGGTTATGTGCTAATATTAACTGCCAAGCAGAAGCTTCAATTACCTTCCCTTCCCTCAGATTCTGATGCTAAAGACTGCATAAAATCACGTTTTCTTTTCTGTGTTGATGTGTGTTTCAGATTTGGGTGAGATATATTAAAGGGCTGGTCCATTTTTTATAGCCAGTTTTGCTTTAGTTACAGCCATGAACATTATTTGCGACTTGCTAGTTGTTTGCAAGTAGTATTAAGTGAACACACAGTAAAATTTAGTAGCACACTAGCAAATACTTCTATTCAAAGGTGTGGGCCAGAAAAACTTACAAGTTTGATTTTATGAGATCCTTAACATTTGCCTGTTAGTGTACATGCTATACCTTAATACTAATCTCATCACCAACCATTTGGACCAACAGTTTAAACATCTTCTGATGGCATCGAGCCATTAACTGGTTTAACGTTTTTCTGACTGACATTAGACGTGCTTCATTTGTTGCCTAATCCTGGTGCTTTGTTTTGATTTTTTGATTTTTGCATGACACAGAAAGGTATTACTGTAATTATGAGGGCTTTTTGTTTTTTGCTTGTAATGAGATTTGATTTGGCTTTTCTCGCTCACTATGCCTCTTTGCTTATTCTCCTTTTCTTCTCTTTGTTCTGTAAGAGCTGTGTATTAGTGGGGTGGGCCTCACCCAGGGGGGCGTCAACAGTTGCCGATTCTGTGAATAATAATTAGTCCGGAATAAAAGTGCTGAAGTGCTTGATTATCTTTCTTAATTACTGCCATTCCCATTCGAAGTGTAAACCTACAGTGAAGCATCATTAATTAGCTCTGACAAACATGTTGAAATGGGAAATTGAATTTCTTTTCTTTACATTATTTTTATTGTGCAGTGTTCAGGAATTACCTGCAAGTGGCAAAGTGAATACTAAAATACAGTCTTTGGGCGAAAGATCTGTGAAGCTCTTTGATTCAGAAAATGTCTAAGGAGAAGAGCTTAATCAATGAAGCTTCAAACGGCATAGCGAGCCAAGCTATTCTCAACGCAGTAATTGACAGTGTTGAGCAACAAACAGAGAGAAGAGAGTTAAGAGGTGTCACGAGCCTGAAAACTGGAGGGGAAAGTGGAAGAGAGGAAAAAGGAGAGCGCTAAATTGGACGAGGCATTTCAGCACACTTAGGGCTGAAAAAGCCTATGTTGAGAGCTGGTCTTTCAAGCTCAATTTAGCATTAGACTCTAGCCATACTGCTCTGTGTGAGTGGCCATGAGCTTTAGACAACTGACAGCTGAAGGTGATGGAAGTAAGAGAAATGTGTGTGGAGAAAAAAAACTTTTTTCAGTTATAATGACCAATTGAGTGAAAACTACACACATAAATGTTTCACGGCCTTCTCTTTTGACTTATGCAGTACAGGTAATTTATAGCTATACTTTAAAATAAACATGACTTCTTGCTACTAAGAATTCTTTATTCAACTTAATACTTAATAGGGTCAAAAGTTGGTTCAGAGAAGATAAAGCATTCATAACCCCAGAGAACCCTACAGAGGACAGTAATAACTATAAAGTGCTATATGGCCGGAAAGTTGACTCAGCATGGACGGGCTCTGTTTGATCTCTCAGTGGACTCCTATGGTGAGACACCTAGTGCAACATTAATTCCTAGTGTATGTAATATCCCACAGAATGACAGGAAATGGGATCTAAAAAACTGCAACTCAAAGAAATTTAATGCAGGTCTGTCTGTCTCACTGTTCTCTGAATTCAAATGGACAAATGCACAATCAAAATATGACAGAAAGAGTTTACTACTATGCTATGGGACAATACTATACCTGAGACTCGCATGGCACTGATCCTTTAGTGGAAAGACGTAGTCTGTGTGCATAGAATCCATTTACTTCAAACTCGAAATCAAAAGGCATTCTTAGTTCAATTCTGAATGTCGCATAGCCTGTGATGAACGCAAAGTAAGTGCCAGATCTGGGTTGCCTGAAATCAATATCTACAGGAGAACCACGTGACATGTATTCAAGGGACACTGTAGTCTGAGTAATTGACTGTAGCCCCATAAACCTCTATTCTATCCAATCAACGCACAGACACACCCCCACACAATCACACACAGACCCCCTGATCATTTTTATCTGTCCCAGTGTCTTTTATTACATCTATTTTCTAGCTATGCAAAGCACTATTTTCATCCACTCTCATTGAGAACAGCTGAGACTCTGCAGCGCAGTGATCCATCTCACTTTCTCCTTCATGAATTAGAGATAAATCTCATTTCTTGCCGGTCTAGTTTAATGCAGAACAGTGCAAGACACTCTCGAGAGACAGTATGTCTTAGATTTGTATTTTATCCTGCAGGCCCACCAAAATGTTCCGCCATAGAAACCCAAGAGAAACCTTCAAGAAGGAAAGAGGGTGTGAGATTATAAGAGTCATAGAGAAACTTAAATTTAGATGTTTTGTAATGATTTCATATTGTTAAGCACCTTTCTGTAGCATGGGCTGGTGACTGTAACTATAGATCGGAGGTAAAGCAACTGTGGGAAAGCAAAACAACCGCATCAGTGGAATTCCAGCTCTACCTCCACATTCCACATCAGTGAGGTGGAGACACACACCTCACACACACACGTAGGTATTTTAGGCGTTAGTTCTGGGTAATTATTATGTTCTGGTGTGGCCAAATAACTCAAACTATTGTGGCTTACCTGGTACGAATACCAAATTAATCCTTAAAGGAAACTAAGGTCTTTAAGTATTTGTCATATAGCATGGATGGACTGTGCCTTAAAACAGACTTATGTCAATCTAACACAAACTTTAATCTGCTGTATTATGTAGTTCACATATAGCCATTTTCACTCTGTGTTGATGGATAAAGTGGCTGAGGCACAGCAGTGAGCTATCTTGACTAATCCTGCAATTTAAAATTCTCTTTTTTAAACACATTTATTCCTGTGATGGCAAAGTTGAATTTTCAGCAGCCATTACTCCAGTCTCCAGCTTAATATGTTTGTGGAAACTGTGATACTTTTTTCAGGATTCTTTGATGAACTGAACATCATTTATTTGAAGCAGAAATCTTTTATAGCATTATAAACGTCTTTACGGTCCCTTTTGATCAATTTAATGCACCCTCGCTGAATAAAAGTATTCGTTTATTTAAAATTAAACACAGTAGTGAGAATTTGGTTTCGACAGGCCCACAAGTCAACCAGGCCACCAGGAAAAGTCACGTTGCTCACTATGACCAGTCTGTCCATGCGTACTAAGCAGCATACATAAAGGCATACTTGTCCCCATAGTATGCAAGGGGTTATTTTTAGAACTGCTAAATGAATGAGTCTAGTTAAAGAATCACTGGAATTTAAATGTACAGGGTAGGACATAGACATGTGACTGTCCATCCTAAGGTTTTGAGAAAGCACAGCCAGTTTCTCTGTGCGCACCTGAGCCTTTAAACCCTGGACGTCTACTCTTCACACACACTGAAACAACAGAGCTAGATTTCCCACTGAAGCGAAAGTGTTTCTGACATGTGTCAGGGTGACAAAAAAAATCAAGTGTTCTCAAATATAAAAAGATGGCATTCAGTGACACAGGAATACACATAAAACACAACAGGCAAACACTGACTTGATGAGATGTTTTTTCGCTAGGCCCCTTCATTGATAGATACTGTATTACTGTAATAGATCAGACAGAGGTCTGATCCTATTTACCTACAGAGACTCACATTGTGTTACACTGTGTAGTCGCACATACACACGCATAGGCTGCAAATCTGGGAAATAACAAGTTACATAATACCGGTGGCTGATTATTTACTCAATCACAATTGTATAGAGGGAAAGATGACATATTTTCCTCCTCAATAAGACTCTGTAAATACAGACATGCAGTAAAGTCCAGTTTAAATATTTGTCCTGGCAATGTCGAGTGCTTCTGAAGGCTTACTTTAGGGATAAAGCTGAGCTTTAGTAGAGTAGTTTACCCTACTGACCCTTCTTTGATTTGATTTGGTCAATATTTACACAGAAGTCTAATCTAAAAACAGAACAGATTATCAGCCTTATCTATAACTATTATTCACCCTCATAAAACTGGAATAACTACTCAAATATGATTTCAGGTCAAGCATAATTAGAGATTCCGGTATCTCTCAGTTATGCTGTAGCACCTATGTTAATAGGTTGTTAATATTTGATTTAGTGCTATCAAATGATTAATCCCGATCAATCACATCCAAAATAAAAGTTTTTGTTGAAACATATATGAATATGAAACATATAACAAATATGAAATATATAATCAACTTAGTGCTGTCAAACGATTAATCACATCCAAAATAGCAGCACTAATTTGATTATGTTTCATATTTGAATCCATTTTAAAATGTAATTTATTTCTGTAAATGGCAAAGCTGCATTTTTCAGCAGCCAGTCCTTCAGAAAAAAATCTATTACGTTGATTTTGCTGCTTACAATTTTATGGAAACCATGATACTTTTTTTCAGATCCTTTAATGAATAAAGAGTTCAAATAAACAGCACTTCTGATTAATTTGATGCATCCTTGCCGAATGGAAGTTGAAATAAAATATGTATAGTTACGTTTCTGCCCGTTTGTTGTAGCCACATGGGATCAGAGGTCAGGCCTAAAGGTTGTCTCCCAGACTCAAAATCATTTCTGAACAGTCTAGAACTGGTCTAACGCACAGTGACATACCTGAGACTTCAAATCCCACAGGTGCGCTCCCCCTCAGGCACCCCTCCCCCCTCTTCCTTCACCCTCCTGTACAGCTGTCTGTCAAACTCTCCGCCCTTAATCCCTTAGACACACACTCCATCAAAAAGACACATTGAGGCTGAGAATCACGGCGAATCCCCTTCTTTAAACAGATCAACACCCACCCTTCAAACACCCACACATACTACACATCTGTTTGGACACGCAATAAGCTAAAAGCAGGCCACCAATTATATTAACAGGGTCAATGCCATTTAAACAAGCACGTCTGGTGGAAAAACATAACAAACACTGTTCCTTGTTTGGGTCATCCACGCTACATTAAATGAACATCACATGGGCCGAATGAAAGACAAGCCCGTTAAAAAATAAACTGGGAAAATCGCATCCCGGTTCTCAGAGGCTGTTAGCAGACTTGATTGTGTCAGTGATTATTTTGAGAGTTGTCAGGCTGCTTCGCCCAATACAGCCTCTCCGGAGCGAGATGAGAATTTGTACCGCTGAACGCCACTCATGTCTATATATATTTATACACTGACCTTATTGTTGAGGTCAGAAAGGCAGTCATGGTTGTGTGCTCTTCATAAGAAAACAGCTGAGGCAGATGAATGAAAATAAACGATTCAGGAAGACTGAAAGCTCTTTTCACACACTTTCTTGCCTAACTTCTAGGGCTAGGTCAGGCTTAAGGGAAGTAGAGGCTGTCACAGTAATGGCTTTTTGTGCTTTTGTAATGGATGCTGTGACCACAAGAAAAGCACCGTGTCGAAAGAAGGAAGAGGTACTGTCTAATTCCAACCACTCCTATCACAGGCAACACATAAATACAACCCTATAAACACACACACACACACATGCCAAGAAGAGATCTTAATATGGCAGAACTTTAGTATGAGGTCAAAATTTGTTTAAATAAAAGCAAACACCCTGAGCATTAAACTAGGCCAATCATTTCTCAAACACTAATGTATATTGTACTGCACTGTTATTGGGGATATTAAATACTCTGTGCCTTTTTCAGTATACACCAGCATTAAGAGCTAACTTGTAATCGTCTTTTAACTTTAATGGATTTATATTTCAGGTTTGAGGGAGACATCAGTGGTAAACACAACAGCTCTATAACTGCTTCTATGAGAAGCAATTACAGTGCATGCGGGAATCAACTTTAGGAGAAATGGAAGCCATTTGTTCTGCATGAGGGTTTCAGAAGAGTGAGACAAGCTTATAAACTCAATAACTGAGAGGTTTTCCATTACTTTCATGCTTTTGTTGTTGAGAATCCTTTAATATGAGCATAGTAAAACAAGCGAGTAGAGGAGAGAGACGACAGCCAAACCTAAAGTGTCTAAGCCAACCTCAAGTTTCATTTTAATACAGACAACCAGTTTGTTGTCAGTATATTGAAAATACACTGCCGCGATGTGCAGTATTAATCTACATACAGAACTTTCAGCAAAATTTCTTGGCCAAAAAACATCCATTGCCTATTGTCAATAGTATAACGATGTATAAAGCACAGCTCACACAGAAGTCACTTTCAAATCAAGCATCTTTCTGCAGTGAATTTGCGTGATAAAATAAACGTATAGGAGCTTTTGACATGATGTAATAGGTTTGCTGGTGTCATTATTATATGTGCAGCGCATGTGCTACGTGCTACTGCTGACCTCCTTCAGTACGGCACACTGTTTTGTTGCTGATAGGTCTTATCACACCTTCAATTCACACCACAAGGGGCACAAATGGAAATGGCAGTGTGCGAGAGAGAGAGAGAGAGAGAGAGAGAGTGTGTGTCTTACAGAAGGGACTGCCAGAGAATGTGTCCAGGCAGAACTAGAGCTGAGCCAGCTAGACTGGACCATCTAGTGCAGAAAAGCAATGCAGCAAAATGTATAGTACTGTAGTCTCCACTTCCCCTCATAAACTGTGAGCCTGTGTATCTGAATGTGCAGACATGCTCATTTTCCCTCAGAGAGCTCCTCTGGCTGCTGGATTACCCGTCACACTTAATTAAGCACTTGTCTTGAGATTAAACATCCTCATACCTCAGATGCGTTTAGGGGAAAGAAAACTGCATCTTTCAGTATCTGCTGCACCTCATAATCCAGATTACCAGTCGAACTGCCTTCATTAGAGTAGGCATCAGGCCGGTGGCTCAATGGAGGATCTTAGATCAAATAATGTTAAGTGGCCTCCGTCTGTACATCCCTGTGGTATTCCCCGCGCCTCCTAATCCCTGTCTTAACCGTAATCTGTTGTTGAGCTCAGTCTGTCTGCTGGAGGGACTGTTGCCAGCCAGCCTCCCTGGGTATGAGCCATCACAGCCAAACCACACATTTAATCAAACTAAATGGTTCACAACCTCAGTCCCATCAATCTGATCTCTCTGTCCCACTGGAGGCTGTGTTGGAGACAGAAAGAGACAGATATAGATAGTGGACAAATATAATGGACCAACAGGGAGTGAAAGAAGTGGGCAAATCGGCCCCAACGTTGCAGAAATACACCTCAGGCTAAACACAAAGAAGGATAAAGTCATTCCTATGACTTTGACTAGCCAGAAATGAGTTATAGTAGATAATCTAGCCACCGAAAACACACAACAAGAGTCTATAGTGACCATATTACATCCTTAGTACACCCAAACACCCTGTGTCAGGTAATAAGCAAAAGTTTTTTGCCAAAGAATTAACACATAGAATGGTTTTCTTCCTGTGTACTTCATTCTGTTACGCGGTTCCTCATGAGGGTTTGGTTGTCTCTCCTCTGCTATAAAAACTGCACACCCGCTAGTTTTGTTTAGGTGGAGAAAACAGCCAAATTAGAGCTTTGCTGTTCCCTTTCACACACATACACATCAATCAATTAAACACAAAACCGACAAGGCTAAAATGACACACTGCTTTTTCCCCTTCTTTTTTGAGAATTAACATTTGGTTCTGGCTAACAGTGATGAGAGACTTCGGTTGATGCTATAAGATTCCAAGACAACCACAGCCTAGAACGGCTTGTAAAAAGTGAAACTGCCAGTAAATGAATATGACTTAAACAGCAAGAAAACTCAAATGAAGTGTTTTCACAGTGACACTATTTATTAAACCCAATTTCAGTCATTGGAATGGCATTAATTATAAGACACTAACTGAGAATGTAATGCGAAGTTGTTTGGTGCTAAAAGCAACGACTTCATGCACATTTGATTTTATTTTGTTTGTGTGTGAGTTCATGTATGCAACCTCAAGTGCACAGCTGCTTTAAAACTTAAGTGGACACAATCAGTTTACCATTTTTGTACTACATCGCTGCAACTTTTGTAACATCAAGCTTTAGGAATTACGTCCAGATGATTAACCTCACTTTTAGCCCAAACGAAATAGTTCACCCCAAAACAAAAAGCTGTCATCTTTTAATCGCTGTCATGTCATTGCAAACCTGTATAACTTTCTATTTTTAGATTTTTGAAAGCCCAAACAACACTGACATTCAATGTATAAAAAAAATAAATAAAATAAAAATAAAAAAAAACAAACAAAATTTTTTTGTTTTAAATAAGAAATAAGAAGTCATGCATAATTTATGTTTTGGGGTGAACTATCCATTTAATGTACACTCAGACACAAAAACTCACAAACAAGCCACTGTTGAAAGTCATTAATATGATGCCCGTGTCAGTCTGACTGCAGTACAAATGACTGAACAGCAGGACAACCACTTCTGTCTCAGCAGCCATGTGTATCATTCTCTCTCTCTCTCTCTCTCTCTCTCATACTAAAGAGTGGTCGACACCACTGCAGGATGGCTGCGTCAGCTCTACCCTCTCCTCTTTACTCAAGAAGGGGGCTTAATCCTCATATACACACATCCCAGAATGCATGGTCAATCAGGAACTGAGGTCTTGAAGTGATGCTACACTCAACAACATGCAGTTTGCTGCTGCAACATTCACTGACAAACACATACACTTACACAACTCCTCTCTTGAGAACTGACCAATTTGCTGCAATCTCCCTGCAGTCATCATCTCACACATATATATTCTCCATTTCACTCTGTTCAGACGTAACTCCTTGTTTAGAAGCCAAGAGGTTGATTAACTGTGTATGTTTTGTACAACATGATAAAGGATCTTCCTTTTTATAGACAAATGTGTGTATCTGTTACCTCACTTGAGAATAAATGGGTGGAATTTAGCTTACATTGATACTTTTATCTATGAAAGAGGATGATAAAACTGTCTATTCAGGAAAAGGGATTGATTTTAGAGATGGCAGGATTAGATAAACTAGCCTACGTAAACACATCTTTTTTCATAATGTTATCACAGCTCGCTTGACTTATGTAATGCTGCTGAACCCTGTAGTATCCAGCGCTACAAACCGCCACGGGGCGATAACGTTGCCTTTGCTAATTTTCTGCTTTCAAGTCATCGCACATTTCACTCCATGAATTATTGACTGACATCTTAAATTGTTCGCCTGCGTGATGCAACACGCGACCATCTGGCAAAGTAACGCACCTTTGCATGTATTTAAAGGGATGAGGGAATTCTAATGGTTTTGCTGAATAACTACAGCCCCCCCGTTACAAAAAAAAAATGCTGCAGCGGCGCGCCATTCAAGCATCTCGCGCTGTCAAAAGTGTCTGTGAAGCGCGCGCTAGAGAGCACGCTGTTCAGCGCGGAAAGAACAGGCACAGCGAACATTTCTATTTCATTTACGCAGTCGTCTTAATGTGAAAATAATGTTTTTTCTTCTGCCAATTAATTAATTAATAAAAATAAAAACAACACTACCCATTTTTAATTTGCAAGCTCCACCAAATAATTGCATATTAAATACCTGGTTTGCATGTCTCAGTAGGCTATGCAATTTAAGAAAACTACAATGTGGTTATTTTGTCAAGAAACACACACACACACAAAGTTAAAACTGAAGGAAATGGATTAAGAGCAGTATAGTACTGACGGTTATCCTAAATCCCGCGTTTCAAAAAATCCCTAGCTAATAGCGCGCACTCTTGCCTTGTTCCAAATCTCTAATCACTTATCATTAGTTATTCATGAAAATTACCCCTCTCAGAGTGTGCTGGAGCGAATGTCAGCTGACAGGTCCCCTCGGATCACCGAGTACCCATTCGGTAAACGAATTAATCCGCACTCTTTGAGGGAAGCTAAATTTGACACAACATAAAAACTAGTAGATTAAATCTGTTCTAGTTTCTATGGAAACATGTCAGACCGCGGCTGCGCTCTGCCTTTATTCCAGAATAACTTGATTCCTGATACCAAGGGCATCTTGTGTGGAGCGCTACTGAGGTTACTATTTATAAAACCAAGGATATAAAATTTGTCCCTCGAGAATTTTGCTCTAAATTACTTTGGACTGTAATGTGCTCGAGTAGCCTATATATCGCTACTGCTTTAACTGAGGTTTTGTGTATTTTTTATGTAGGTAAAGGTATTATTTTTTGGACACAATGTCCATTACATTTACATTGATCAGATGGGTTGATAAATGCGTAACGTGATTTTGAGTCTCGTTGTATAGCTATTTACACACAATACTAATGAACCTAATATGTAATTATTGTGTGGAGCTGCTTGTATGTGCACATTGCCATTAATAATTGTTTACAGGAGCCTAATCTGTAACGTGGATACTGATTTGAAAAGGGCTTATAATAGACATAAAATTATACATGGGACCACTTGTCATGAGGATTTGGGTTTTCACTCATTTGGCAGGCAGAGGGTCAGAGTAGACTGACCTAAGATCACTCACAATAGTAGCCAATCAATATCATGTTAGCACAACGGGGTTACCTCTCAATCCGGATGGTTTGATTAAATCACACAGAATAAGACCGTCTTTAACCCGCTCAATAAAACTCAGCACGTGTGCAGCGAGATACACAAATGATCACCTGATTTATGTTAATGTTTGAATTGTGATTTTCCTGGTCAGTGTTTTGACCTGGAAACCTCTCTGTAAGTGAAACATTAAACAATACAAATGATGACTAGCGCGGTTTTCGCTCTCCTGAGGCAGATAGTAAAGCGAACGTCCATACGCCAAGAAAATACTGGTCTTACCTGCTACGGTGTATCTGTCCATGTAATTGAGCACATTTCCAAAACTCAGAATCCCGGCGGCAACGAGCGGAGACCGGCATCGGAGTAATGCGGCACGGAATTTCTGCCCAGGTTTGCAGGGATGCAGGTCTGGACTGGATTTAAGAGTCGGGCTCATGCTTCCAGACAGCGTGTGCACCTCATCCGAACTGCTGCACCCCTCAATTTCACATCCATCGCTTTCCACGCACATCTTCTGGCACGACAGATCCAGCGCAAACGATTGAACGATTTCTGAACGGAGACAGGACGGTTGGGACGGGAAAGTGTAGCACCTTTGAGCGATAAAGAAAAACTAAGTGTTAATCGCGAAGAATACAAATCATTGATTTGATTATTGCTCGCTGAGCTCGGTTCATGTCTGTACAGTGACAGGATTGAGCGCTCGGGAAGCGCTTTTCTCTCACTCTGTAGTGTGTTGTGCGAGGGAGGCGTGGTTGGGCAGTAAGCCCCGCCCCTCCCACACTGAGCAAAGGAAGGCGCTTGTGGAATGCTCGTGTGAAAGAAGGGAATGTCACCGAAATTTAGTAGCGACAGAGCGCACCCAGTTGCTTTGTCTCTGTTGTTTTCTCTTTTTCTGGTGTAAAAGAGTAAATGACGTGGAATATCCTCTTTTCATTTAAGGTGTAAATGAAAAAAAAAACAAAACATGAGAGCCGTGGGGAAATATTACGCTTGGAAGCGGTTAGACTCGAGATGGGGTGCGACGGGGGCTTTTGGGGGTTCTGACCTTCCCTACTAAACTTTAAGCCCCCAAAGGATGACAGAACAAATTTGAAAAGTGCATTAAATAGGTTTAATTTTATAATTGTTCACAAATACATTTCAGTAAGCAGAAACGCCCACATTTTCACCTGTCGCCAAATAGAGAAATGTTGTTCGCCTGAGGAGGGTAGCCATAGCAGCAGAACGCCGCTAGAGGACTAAAATGTTTGTAATACAAAACGTACAGGCTACTGAAATACCCGTTAGGTGATGAGTGCACTGAAGTCCCACAGTGCCTGATTAGGATACACTGTGGTTCAAAGTATTTAGGATACAATAATTTAGTTATTCGTGTGAAAGAGCTGGCGTGGTTTAACGCTGTACTTAAATAGTAAGACGAAGTAGTCACCTCATCTGGAAGCGATACGTGGTCTTCAGCACTCTGGACAGCTCATTATCTCTATCTGCAGCCACACAGAATTACAGAATAAACACCGTTTCACCTGTGACTTATAAAACTCAGTTCATTTACTGATTAATATTTTGCTAATTATTTAGGCTACTGGGAAACATGAATCAGACATTACAGTCTGTGGTTGGATAGTATTTGATTGAGGTAAACATGCGGTTACTGTTAATCGTTTTATTTAGGCTACTTCCAGATAGCCTATGTTGGATTAATTAATTAAGGATACTATTGATCACTTTTTGGCTCATCTTATTGTCCGCTTTTCACTGAAACCCATCAATTAGCGAAGATTAGATCAAATCGTGTCATTAAGTACATCTTAGTTTTCCTCTCCTTTTGTTAAAGCGATAATCATTTGTATCTGACAGCGCGAATTTCTTAACACATTGTGAAACTCTGGAGGACAGACAGCAAACGTGTCTGACCCTTGTTATAATGACTATCGTTAAAATAAACAGTTTTCACAAGACTCTGAGTGTCCTTTGGGAAATGTCAAAAGTGAGGGGGATTTTACTGTAGTTAAGATTTATCTCGAGTGGAGGAAAGTCTTTTAGGAAGTGCGTGGGTCATCCTCATGAGAGAAGGCTGAAAGATGCTAGACAAATTATTGTCGAGGGAAGTTATTCGTTTGTTATTTTTCCCTTCATCTTAATTCCTAGAGGGTATGCTACTTGTCAGAACAAATCAAACTAAACGGGTTAATGGTAGCTTAATATGATGCCTTTTCCGCCCTGCCACTTGAGTGCTTTTCAACATGAACTAGTCTTAATACTTTAACAAAGTTAAGACAGTAAAGGTAAGAAAAATATTTTCTGAAAACTTTTTAAAATGACTTGCTAATGAATTAATTCATCCATATAAAATGGAGTTCATAGCCCTTTAAGAAACAGAAGTCAAAAATATGTATGGCTTTTCTGAGCTGAATTAATCTACATAATTATTCTAAGTATATCCACCCTCACTAAGGTACTAAGAACTGATATGCAGACTTCAGGTACTAATATAAATTGCTATCTTTAAGGTAAGAAATTTACCATTAGAAGTAAATATGGTACAAAGATGTACCATAAAAGTCGTCACGACTTTATTATGAAAACTAGCATAATTGTATCAACTCCCTACATAAGATTTCTTAAAAATGAAATGTTCTATTCAAATTTATATGGTTTTAATCAGATCAAACTGATCAGATCTTAACACCACAACATAAGTTAAGAAATGTGACGACAAAATCAAAAGCAAGGCTGATTGATGCAAACATAATTATTCATGTCCACAGACACAAAAGTTTGTTTTTCTTGTGATACTTCTGTTTGTGATACTTTCTAACACAGAGTCAGTATTCTATCAGTTCAGTGCCTACAGTTTAAATGACCTTGTGGTCTTCAGTAACCTTCCTGAGTGATCTGCATGCCAGCAAATCTCACATCCTATTTACTGGTCACAGGCTGTGCAGTAAGGAACCAAGCATCTTTATCTGTCTCCTGCTGTATATCAGCTGCTCCCTAGCCAAGGCTGGATCACAGATAACTAAAACAAACCATATACCTAAAGACAGTCATCCACAAATCCTGAATTCCTTCTGGTTGGCTTGGTTCTGTTTTGGTATCAGTATGTGTATGCCTAAACTGATAAATTAAAGAAACACACAATCAGAGGAAAATAACAGGTCTTTGTGTTGGAATGTGCGTTTGTATTCGGTTTTTGTGGTTCATATCATTTACTATCACTAAAGGAAGCCTCCGTAACTCCTGTTCCTCAAATAATGACGAGATGGAAGGGGAAAGGGGCTAGTCCTGTTTGACTTCCACAATATCATTTATCTTCCTTCACATTCCTCGCTGTTAAGCAGCTGCACTTCTGACTTAAGGATCAAAGTACAGTGAAAAGTGTGTGTGCGCTCAAAACATGTTTAAAGACATTTCTTTCATAATGCACTAAAAATTTCACTCAATCACTGTTTTTAAATAAAGATGATAGAAGCCAGCTGTTGTAGACTGATTTCATCAAAACAGACTCTTGAAAGTAATGAACCCACTTTTTTCTCTAGGTTTTGCATAGTATGCTTGAGGATGGAGTGAGTATCAGTCTCATCAGACTGAAGAGATCACACTTCAGCTGTTTAGTTTGAATTTCCGTAACACAGGAACAAACAGAACAAGCTTAGCAGTGCAATGCATGCAATGGTATGATCAGCTGCAGAGGGAGAAAGATAAAACGAGAGAAGAAAAACTGATTCTGGAGTAGAATAGAATATTAAGCAAGAGCACTTAAGATCAATACATTAATAACAGTGCTGTGGCAAGCAGTCAGAAAATACAAATAAATAAATGAATAAATGAAAATAGAGAGAACATGGAGGCATGGGAACATGGAGAAAGAGGAGGACACTGAAAGAGTGGGACTAAGAGAGACAGATGGGGAAGTGTTATGACCTGCTGGTCTATGTTGTAGGAAAGCTGTTAGAAACCAAGCAAGAGGGACTGGTAGAGAAGATGTGGGGAGAGAGCGGTGAGGTCAAAACAATACTTTTAATTAATGTAAAAGAATACACTCCGGTCACTGTGTAAATGTAACCCCCCCTAAACAAACATTACTGAATAAAGATTCCTTGTGTAACTGTAGAAACAAAGCTTTTTGACTGTATTATGTTGAAATTTGGTTATGAAAAGCACCGTAATGGGCAAAACAGCCCTGTGATGCATTCATCTCAAAGGAAAACAAAATCTTTGTGTTTACACTTCAAAAAAAGCATATAACCATTCCTAATCCCCCCCCCCCCACCCTTTTTTTCTTTCCTTTTCAGAAGATTACTCATCTGTGCACTGTAGAGGGCATGGATTTTGGGTTGTAATGTGAGGCAATGGCCTTTTAAATAGTGGGTAAGCAATTTTTAAACCAGTAAATTGTAATAAACATTCTGAATTCATGAAACAACATATATACAAAATTCAAAACAGAATAAAGATTACAGGTGTACAGCCAACTTCCTGTCACCACACTGAATGAAATTATATTGCTCAAATAAACACATATGGTCACCACTATATTTCAGTCAGTTAAATGCAAACTACAACAAATATGTGGAAAATATGTGTTTTTACCAATCTGGGTGTCCTGGAACAAAACTAAAGGCAATGCTTCACCACGTTTGTTGTTGTAAAAAAAAAAATGACAATGACAGAAATGTAATTATGGCTTTCAAAATGGCTTTTAAAGAACTATTCATAGCATACTGAAAACTGAAAATTTGTATTGATCTGTTCCTCATGGAATTACAGCCAGGGCATAATTTGTATTTGTCACAGACTTGGCTTACGTTAGCGAAGGTTAATAGGGGTCCCAGAATATTCCAGTTGGTCACAGTAAATCAAATGATTGTTTTATGCTTGTATCAGTATGTTAAATGTAATATGGTCCTCACAGCAGTCATCAAAAAATTGCAAAATGGCACAAAGCCAGATTGTGGTTTTGATGGTGTACATCTACATCTGCCAGAACCACAGAATGCTATGTGTCATTGTACAGGAAGTGATTATACAATCAAACCTCCATGAATTTAGGTTGTGGTACTGGTGCTTTCACCGTCTGCATAAAGGGCTGTTAGATTTCACGGTCACACTTTATTTTAAAGTCCAATTCCCGCTATTAACAAACCATTAACTACGACTTTTGCTTCAATAAACTCCTAATTTGCTGCTTATTAATAGCTAGAAAGGTAGTTGTTAAGTTTAGGTACTGGGTAGGATTAGGTATGTAGAATATGTGCATGCAGAATATGTGCTTTATAAGTACTAATAAACAGCCGATATGTTAATAATAGGCATACTAATAAGCAACTAGGTAATAGTGGGATTTGGTCCCTGTAATAAAGTGTTACCGATTTTACAGTATAGCAGCAATAACATTATTAGTACCAGCAGTAAAAATATCTCCAGTTGAGAACTTATAGTAGCACTAAAGTCTCCCAAAATCATAAAAAATGTCAAAAAGGGCCTCTGGTCATTTATAATGACAAAATGAAAAAAAGGAAAAAGTTTAACTTGTGAAGTATTAATAAAAGTATTAGTATAAGATTTAAATTAGCCTCAAAGGAAATGAGCTAAACATTCTCCCCATTAAGTTAAATTGCACAATTACTGCTGTGAGAAGATAAATGGGCTCCTGATAGCAATTAATACTATTCAACCTCATGTTTCATTTTTTCCAACACAGAGATTTGGCCTTTGGTAGATCAATCATTTAAGGAATAATGTCAGAGCAGATTCTTTAATCCACTTCATTTAAAAGCACTGTATTTTTAACATGGAATAGATGAAGGTTAATAGTTGGTACTCTTCTGCAATGCTGGTTCGAGTTGTGCAAAGCCCTGGCTGATGATGCTTGTTGGTGACTGTAGCCATGGCGAGAACGGCGGGAGCGACAGGGTCACACCAATGCAGTGAATAAGAGGATTCTGGCAGCCTGGAGACTACAGGCTTTTTAGCTGTCACAGGGCGTTATGGACCCAAGTGGTGAATGGCCTCTGACTCAGCTAAAAGGGCCTGTGCATAAAACCAGGGGGAGAGAGAGAGAGAGAGAGAGAGACTGATTAACAGAAAAGGGAAATAAAAGGAATAGGTCACACCAGGCAGAATGTGTTTACTTAAATCCTTTGCAAAGACTAAAAGCTTTTATTCTACATGACCATGTGATCTAGCCCCCTCATATACAATTCTCTTTTGTTTTCATAAGTATTAGTATTACTTATTCACCATGTCATGTTTATTTGTTTGATCTTCTCTCTCTGTATCTTTTTCTCTCGTTGGCCATGTTTCCCCTCCTCTACTCTATCTGGTTCTGTTTATTATTTTCATTCTGATTCTGTGTTGACAGATCAAACTCAGGATCACAGAAAGGTATCTAGTTTTCTAGTCTGTTTGGTTGTTTTCACCTACGTTCCCTCTTCCTTGCCCATTAAACTTTTATTTATTCCCTAACTTGCTTTATTGTTAGCTGTTTTGCATTGTGAAACCAGCCAAGACACAGCAGTAGATAATTCTATTGACTTTCCCGCATACAAAACATTTATATGTTCATTTTAGTTCAATTTCAACAAACCCAGTGTTCTAGTCTCACTTCTTATTGTATATGTTGTCCTGAAATATTATTTTATCTGTATTATTTTTAAGCTTCCATTGAGAAACAAATAATTCATTACAAAATACAAAACAACTGGATGAGAAACAAATGAATGCTGCAACATTATTATTATTATTATATGTAATATTGATACTAAAGTCCTCTACAAAGACTACAAAGTCGATCTCTCACTGCCTTGTTTTCATCTGAACTGATTAAGGACAGCATTGTCATGACAAGCCACAAATAAATGCCACAATTAACCAATCAAAATCAAGTATTCCAAAGCGCTGTTTAATAGGTTATGTGTTGTTACGTTCTGTTTTTTTGTTTTTTTTGCTGTCTTTCTAGGAGATGAGATGTTTTTTGGCCCTCAAAAAAGGTTACCTCTATTGAATTAATAAACAGAGACTTTAAAGCATGTCTTTCTGGCTCCATACTGTCTCTGTGGACATCCTTTGCCTAGTTGTCCATCCTATTGATGTCTTCTTTCCTGTGTGGTGGAGCCACAGAGCTGTATGGCAGATAATACATTATCATTTCTCCGGCCACAATGTGTTTTGAATGATAAATTGGGGTTCCTTTTAAACACATCCATGTATGAACCTGATAATGAGGCCCCTGGTGTGTTCCATCTACCACATTTAGATTCTGTTACAATTAACAGTGTTTTAGCAGTTCTGATAACACCTGTTTATAGACATTTTTTATTCTCTCTTTATATACAGTCTTGAGTTTACTGTCCCACAGATGATGTTCAATTAGGAGCACATGTGTTGGCTGAGGTTTCAGGAAGCACCTGCTCTGGGGGAAATTCCATGAATTCCAATTTGAAGAGATTGAGAACATCCCTTTCAAAGCCAGTCGCTAAGAGCTCATTCCAACTTGATGGATATACGGTCTCATTAGTCAATTTAATTAGTACTTGCCACGACCCCCTACTGAAATTCTGTTTTACAAAGCTGAAGCCCACATCTCATCTCTGGTTTTGCTGGCTCTGTGCTGTTACATTCCATCCAGAAGCTCAAAGGGCTTTTGAGGAGTAGAATATATTGCAGCCACTGGAGTTATAATTATGGGAAGATAGATTGTATAGCCTAGTATTAGATTAAAAACAAATGGGTTCAATCGAGATCATATTGACTCTAATTGGATTGAATACAATTCACCAAAAAAATCACTCTATCAAAAACAAAAAAGAATCAACTAAAAACAGTACAACTGACATTACAAGAAATACATAAACATAAGAGCATGTGAAAGCATTTAAAACTGTACTTAACTATTTTGTTTTCAGAACTGTGAATATTATAAACAGTACTTTGTAACTACTTTTTATATCATTTTTTAAACATTTTAAACAGAAGAAGTGTGGAAAAACAGTACTTCTGTGTGCTTTCCTGAAGGTTAAAGTGTAGAGTAAGGTGCTAACAATGCCAAGATCATGGGTTTGATTCCCAGTGAACTGAACATACATGAACTGATAAAAACTGTATCAGTTTGGAAAAAACCTTTAGTCAAAAGCATGACTGTAAATACCCTCAGTGAGTAGCTGAGGAACTGAAATAAAACTGTGGAACTGTGCTGCTGCCTTTAACTGTGAAATGTATGCAAGTCAAACTGACCAGCAAACATCATAATTGCAATAGAAATAATGTACGCACAGTGCAAAAACATCTGTGTGTAACACTTTGCAGGCATGACCCAAAATAAGAAAAAGTAACACAACTTCAAGAAGATCATCACAGGTTACCCACAATTTTAAACAACTCTTCAAATGAAAATGAGGGCAAAGAAACACATATTAAGTCCCAATTATCTCTGGATTATCTCTGATTATCATCTATCTGGATGGTTCTTTAACTATATACACTCAAACTGCACAAACAGATAGAACCTGTCCTGTTCATGACCTAAAAGAGGTCAGTATCATTACCGAGGCAGCTGATGTGTTGACTCCTTGTTGCTGTAGCTCCATGCTCAACCGCTTCCTGTTTGTCATTCTGAGTGACTCCAGGACACGTAAACACAAGAAACCCCAAGCTGTTTTTCATTCCCACTACATCGTCACATTGTGGAGAGTTATTCTTGCTATTGACCATACAGATGAACGCGGTCACACAGATAAGTGACTGAATACAATATTCCGGCCAGCCTGGTCATTTTCAGCCCACAACGACGCAGAGTGGCAAATGAAAATAGAACTTTTGGCTGTAGGCTTCACAGCGTCAGTGTGATGTGGATTGAATATGCGAGGTCCCTTTGTCTCTTTTGCTTTCTTTGCCCTGATCTCTTTTCAAGGGTTAGTTCATGCAAAAATGAATACTCTGTCATCATTTACTCATCCTTGTGTAATTCCAAGCATGTACGAGGTTCTATCTTTCCTGCTGTATACGCATTTTTGAAGAATGTTTCAAATACACCCACCCCCCACCCCACCCCACCCCCCCAAAAAAACAACAACACTGGACCACATTGACTTTCATTTGACAAAAAAAAAAAAATAGGGAACACATATTCACTATTAACTATCACTTTTCCCTCAATAAACTCATTTTTTTCATCTAATTTGCTGTTAGTAAGGTAGTTGTTAAGTTTAAATATGGGGTAGGATTAAGGGATCTAAAATGTGACCCTGGACCACAAAACCAGTCTTAAGTCACTGGGGTATATTGTAGCAATAGCCAAAAATACATTGTATGGGTCAAAATTATCCATTTTTCTTTTATGCCAAAAATCATTAGGATATTAAGTAAAGATCATGTTCCATGAAGATATTTTGTAAATTTCTTACTGTAAATATATCAAAACGTAATTTTTGATTAGTAATATGCATTTCTGAGAACTTCATTTGGGCAACTTTAAAGGCGATTTTCACAATATTCTGATTTTTTTGCACCCTCAGATTCCAGATTTTTAAATAGTTGTATCTCAACCAAATATTGTCCTATCCTAACAAGCCATACATCAATTGAAAGCTTATTTATTCAGCTTTCAGATGATGTATAAATCTCAATTTCGAAAAATTGACACTTAAGACTGGTTTTGTGGTCACAAATATGGTCATGCAGAATAAGGCATTAATATGTGGTTTATAAATAACAATAAACAGCCAATATGCTAGTAATATGCATGCTAATAAGCAAGTAGTTAATAGCAAGAATAGATCCTTAAAATAAAGTGTTACCAAATAAATAATAAATAAATAATTGACATTTTTCAAAATCTGTTTTTTCATACAAATTGAAATACATAGAGAATACATATATGTTCATGTCATTTGCAAGCTTCAGACAAAGGCTGGCATGGACACACACATATGCACACACATGCATTTTTGTTATTGTTTTTGGAGCCAAGGAGACGTCTGGAGTGTGCCATGCAGGAAGGTAAAGACCATGTCACTGCTGACCTCCGTGACCTTTGACCCCCTCATCCCTGCTGTTTTAGGATGTAAGTGTGACCACATCAAGTGGGCACAATAGGCAAGAACGTCAAACCACCAACATGCATCACAAAACAGCAGGATACTCACATAAAACACATTCATGGTCAAAGCAAACATGGACACACTCATACAAAAATGCATAAAAATGTAAAGATTCACACACGCACATATACAACTATTCAGAAGTTTGGGGTCAGTACGATTTTATTTTTTTTTTTTTTGGTAACACTTTGGTAAAGGGACCAATTGTCACTATTAACTAGCTGCTCTTTTAGCATGCCTATTATTAACATATTGACTGTTTATTAGTACTTAAAAAGCACATATTTTGCATGACCATATTCTACATCTCTAATCCTACCAGTACTTAAACTTCACAACTACCTTACTAACTATTAATAAGCAGCAAATTAGGAGTTTATTGAAACAAAAGTCATAGTTAATGGTTTGACAATATTGAGAATTGGACCTTAAAATAAAGCGTGACCCTTTTTTAAAAAAAAAAGATGATTTATATTTCAAATGCTGTTCTTTTGAAATTTCTATTCATCAGAAATCCAAGACAAAATGTATCCATTTCCACAGAAAATAATAAGCAGCACAACTGGTTTCAACAATGAAGAAATGTTTCTTGAGCACCAAATCAGCATATAAGAATGATTTCTGAAGGATCATGTGACACTGAAGACTGGAGTAATGGCTAAATTACATTTTAAAATATATTAAAATAGAAAGTTATTTTAAATTGTAATGATATTTAACAATATTACACAACATTAGCTCATCTTACAACTTTTTGATAGTAAAAACTTTCTAGTGCTCCCTTAAAAATGAGTTTATATTGAGTACTGCGTGTTTTTTGCTTTTGGCCCTTTCTTACTCACTACCATCACATTCTGTCTTAAAACACACATGAAAAACATGCAAACATTTACAAACTTTCACTGAATGTTTTCTCTGCTGCAAATCTTCTTCGTTCAGATATATCAGAGCTGACATCTCTCTCCCCAGACTCCCGTCTGGAGTATCCGCATTTTGTACTTGAACAAAGACACTAAATTTAGCCTGTAGAAGGCAAGAGATGCATAGATGATAGGAATAGAGAGTCTTTTATCACCGAGTTTAATAATGCATCAAGCATCTCCATCCTAGACAAGTCTCATTGCAGCGAGGCTGCTCAGTCATGGTAATGTGTCCGTCATTCCTTCCAGACTGCTTCAGCCTGCATTTGCAAACAGAGACACTGTGACTGTCCTCCTCTAACCCTGCTCACCGCCACAATCACACTCGCAGCCTGTGCGCTGAATTCTGATGTCTACCTCCAGATTTCAATGAACCACTGATAGATAGATAGATAGATAGATAGATAGTGACAAGCATTCTTTTATATTCCCTGTCTGTCTCCTCATACTTTCTTCTCACAGTTTTTGTTTCATGGTGCTTAGTAGAGGCACGGAGGGGTGCTATTTGAAGTCATAATCCCTTGGACGAACAAGAGGGGGATGATCGATAAGGCTGTAATGAAAGTGTGTGAGCGCACAGGGAGTGCTTTGTGTGTGTGTTTGGGAAAGGATATTTCTAGATGCACACATGCCGGCAATGTGTGTGAGTGCAAGTCTCCTCTGTGTGACAAAGGCTGTAGATACTGATTTAAAAATTGAAACAAATTGAGTCAGTGACTTAACTATTTCAGTGTGATATATAGTAAACTTTTCAAGTTATTGTGTATTTCAGCCTCTGTAGTGCACTCTTCTGCTATTCAGTTAGTTGTGGAATGGGGGCCCAGTGTAATCTGATCTCAATGCATCTCTTTGCAGTGCAGTTGTGTTCAATATTTTTAGTCGCTGAGTCCTTTGTAATTAGCCTCCTGCATTTATGTGTTTGCTTTCTGGATGGTGGCAGAAACACACAGGGAAAAAGAAGAGGAACGCAGAAAAGCAACTTGCATGCAGGAATGCTAAATACATGGGAGAGCACACACCACAGATACACTGTGTGATTAAGAACCTGACCTCAGTTTTGGTCTCATTCTTTTGGGTTTCAGCTTTTTTAATGTGCTCTGAGCTAAATGTGGGGGGACATAAAGACTGGCATTTGAAAAACTAAAGACTGACAGTTTAAAGAAACGACAACGAGATGCAGCGTTCACACAAAATGTAAATAGGCTATAAATGAATTTGTATCACTCGCATTGTAGTTGTTAGATAATTAAATGTATCAGTGGCATCCTACCTATCATGGTTGGATCAATTAAGAAATGGTTGGATTGGAGGTTGGCAAGTTTTGAGGCAAACAATTATTGTTTCCAGTACCGCCTTTCAACGATCCTTAAAGAAATCACCTTTTACCTTTTTCATAGTAGTGGATGTGAATTTGCAGTTGTTAATGAATGCAATCCAATAAAATGTTGTCAGGAAATGAACTTCTACTGAGACATCATCATGAAGACAGGAACAGTATGAAAAAACAAACATCAATATAGTCCGAATGAAGATTAAATGACTCAAACACACACGTCCGATTCACAAACAAATGAATTATTATGATCCAGTTCTGTTTAGTGGATCAAAAACATACAGATCAAACAATGATGCCTAATTTCAAATCTCAATGAATAAATTACTCTTTTGTGCAGGTTATTTAATGAATAGTTAGTTCAACAACATGAGTAACAGACCTGTTTAATTCTTCACTGAAGTTAGTTGGTCAGAGCGCTTACAGAATGAACACTCACTTACGAAAAGTGAAAAGTCAAAATTGTTTTGTGTCAGTAAACTTCCCAATTGTTTGCCAGTATTACATTTTTATTAGTGCTGTCAAATCGATTAATCACGATTAATCGCATCCAAAATAAAAATTTGTGTTGGCATAATATATGTGTGTGTACTGTGTATATAATGTATAAATATAATAAATATATATAGTATAAATCATATAAATATATATTACATATATTTCTTAAATATATACATGAATGTGTGTATTTATATATACATACACACAGTACACACACATATATTATGTAAACACAAACTTTTATTTTGGATGTGATTAATCAAGATTAATTGATTTGACAGCACTAATTTTTTTTTACAATAAATGAAGATATATTTCATAGATATTTCCATGTATACTTTTTCTGCCAACCCTTGTACTGTATTATATTTACTTCCAAGCTGTTTATTCACTTATATAATTAAACAGAACCCCAAAAAGTTGGGATGTAACGATTTCCTTTTGCATGTTTTGTCAAAGCAATCAGTGAAGTAAACAGTAACAACCCTTCGTTCTGAGAACAGTTTTCTAAGCTGTGCTAATAGGAATCCACATGCTGAGGGCTGATCTCAGAGCAGCGCTCTCAAGTGAATCCTGGCAGGAGTATTAGAGATCTGCAGTTCTTTAGCAGACTGTAATCAACCCAATCAACACATTCACAACAGGTCCTAGAGTAGCAGAAGAGAAACTAACACATGCATGCAGCTGAGGTCAAAAATAGCTCACTACAAAACACTGACTTTATTACACTGACTGGACTATTCATATGTCTATATAGTACAACTTCAAATCCAAGGCAATACTGTGCCAATGAATCACTCAAACATGACCACAAATGTGCATTAAAAAAGTAAATAGGGTCAGTTTTCATTTCATATTGACCATTTGAATCTGTGTAATGCTTGTTTTTTATTGCATGTGTCAAGGAAATACAAACTTTTCTTGTGTGTCAGCCCATGCGTGTGGCCTCAACGATTTACACAGGTTATAAAAATAGATACTGAAATTAGCATTGGCATAACTCCATCCATGTCCTCTGCTCTGAACAGACAGGACAGTGCGATGAGTCAGTGTTATGAAGACACATAAGTAATCAAATGCATGTAGGGCCCTCTGTGATGTCATGGACCCCTACGGTCATGTGTGATAAGACAGGGAGTGGCCTCTTCCTCCCTCACACGAGAGACACTGATAACAAGTCTTTCATCTTGTGCCATCTAGCTAGACACAGTATAGCTTCAAACTTACGTAACTCTCTGAACGAACCTATTCACTATCTGAGTTTTCCAACAATGCATATGAGTTGACTTGAATTTTACAATGCTACAAATGAGAGAGAGGACCATTAAGTACGCGGCAATTCACTAGAATGAATCCTTCTTGATAAAGCTAAGAAAGAGAGAAGAGACGACATAAGATAAGTGAGCTTTATTCCCTAAGCTTAGACATTTAAAACAGCAACATAGCTTTTGCTACACCACCACTCATTGGAAACAGTAGGTGATTAATGGAATAGTGGAAAAGTGTACTGAAAAACATCGCTAATTTACATTTACATGTAGTCATTTGGCTGACGCTTTTATCCAAAGCGACTTACAAATGAGGACAATAGAAACAATCAGTTTGAATACAAATATAATAGAGAGTGCAAGTGTTAGAAGGTCAAGTTTTTGTAAATAAAAACCCCAACACCAGTATGAGCCAGCATGATGCTGTAGAGCAGCACAGCAAAATGCAATTCAACAATAATTACAGCATTGTAAAGCAGAACTTGAGTTATGCAGGCCATAGCAGCATCATAATACAACACATGCAAAAGCTAAGGGCATTTGAATAAACAGCACAGCAAATTACACAGGAAAATATAGCACATCTCAAGTTCACCCGAGGAGTTACTGCAGGGTGCTTTGTTCTTTTGTATTGTTTGGATACCAGATAAAGCGAAGCGCATCAATAATTTACTGTTTATGAAAGTATGAGTCTGTTTGTGCATAGAACATTGTGTGTTTAAACTGCATGCCTCATGTGTATGCTTATGAAACACTATACATGTACACCTTTTTCTTTCTCTCTCTCGTCTTGGCTCACCGTAACGCTTCTCATTGATCGCCTTGTAAATTTATTAGCCATTGTGACAGCTTCCTGCCAGGTTCAGCAGGCGATCAGGGGAAACACACAACTGCTCAGATAAAGGGAGGGCACACAATACCTATTGTGTCCTAATTGCGGGTCAAACTATTACCCGAATGGAATGTTTTTCAGGTATGTGTGTATGTTTGTGTCTATGTACGTGTGTCTATGTTTTCTCAGTGTGGTTAGGCATGTACCTCCTTATTCAAGCTGAAGTATGAAGATTGTCGCTAAAAAGGCTTACAAATTCCGACCGCAAGGTCAGAAAAACAAGAAAGCGCGGATGAGAAGAACAAAACAGGCTAGAGGAAATGGATTCTAGCCAAAGGCAAACAAACAGGCGACAATGGCTTTAAATGAATTACCTTGACCTTCTGCGGACAATAGCACTCCGAGTTTAAGTTCAGTGTTATGAGGAAAGTATTTGAAAGGGTGTGCACAGGACTACTGGTTACATAAATGGAAAACAATATTATCTGTCCTTTCAATACTGCCAAACAGCACCGTTACAAGAATATCTTGACATCTATTAAGCTCACGACTAATTTTAAACCTTGGGAATGAGCTTCGAGTGGAGTTTGTCCCAGGTCTATTTGTATGAGTGATGACAAAATAACTGCCCATCTGAAGCAAGCGACTACGTTTAGGTTTGGAGGTCTGTGTTCGGGTATCTGCATTATTTTTATACGTTTTATGGTTTATATGATATGTGTCGGAGGGTTTGGGGGTGTTAGGTCTTGTTTGTATGTGAGCTCATGTGTAATGACACTGACACTGGGTTTAGCTGGATGATTGACAGTTCCCTGTTTCAAAACAGGCAGTGTGTCTTACAGACATCGAATACATAGATGCACACACTGAGACATAAATAGGATTGGCCGATTTATTTCCTAACCCTAAGGGACAGCAAGTGCTAAGGCTCATGCACCTTGTTAAATATCAGCAATAGTTATTCAGCTCCATTAAAGAAATAATCAATAAATGAACTTTCCGGACTGTATTGATAGAAGATGACGTGCAGTGTACATGTAGCTCATAATACTGCTTAACACACACTACAGGACTTGGCTAATACCTGCAATGGATTTTTAATTACCTTCATCAGGTGGGCTAATGAGCCTTAGGATCTCTTAGGACCACCAAAACAATTACCACAGGTTCAACAGTAATGGCACATCATGCACTTTGGTGACTCTTGGCGCAAATACAATGTTTTTTTTGTTGTTTTTTTTGGTGTGACACCTATTAGATAAGTTTGATAAACTAGCATTACATTCACCTCGCATTAAAAGAAGCTAGTTTAAATTTGATCAGTTGGAGATTTTTGCTTGTCCCACCTTAGAGGTCCTGACCTTCTCTTGGTCTTCTTTTCTATTATTTGTATTAAAAGCATGTTTAATCATTAACTAAATATAATTACAAAAGCATTTAGGTCGTGCGACATAGGTTATAGCGCCGTCCCGAGTTCAAATCCCGCACTGCTATTTTGTAAACAAACTATTCATTTGTATTTACAATATATCATACAATTTGAATTTTGAACAGGTTTTTAAAACTGAAACGCAATAGAAAATTAATAGAAAACAGCTCAATTATCTTGATCTCCTAAGGTTTATTCTGAGGTGCCTTATCCAACATTGAAAATATAAATAACCATATTTAGAAACTCTAACTACCACATTTGACACTTCCTCCTCTGTTACAGAGATTCAGGATATGGCTCAGTAATCCTCCATACGTTCAGGTCTAAATGTTATATTCTAAAGTATATTCTGCCACCTACTGTTTCTTAGGGGTATGACAGAATTTAACAGCTAGTGTATATGGAAATTTTATTGCAGGCAAGCCATGAAAATAAAAAGCATGTGGATTTATTTAAATGCTTTTGGTACAAAAAGGAAAAAGGTCAACAGTACAATGAAATGAAATAAAACAGTACAATAAAAATAATAATGTCATTTAAATAGCCTATTAATTTGCCACACATTTCAAGTCTCAGACTGTACACTGGAGGTCTAATTTCGTAGGCTACATACAGTATTTCATGCTTTCAGTTTTAGTCCAGAAGGGGATGTTCTCCCCCTTGTTCCCCTGAGGCTCTCATTAGTAGCAAACAGCTGCCAAGAGAAAAAAGCAGGACGAAAGCTTCTAATGACAAGTACTTTACATGGTATACCGAGCTTTGTCAGCCAACATTTTGTTTAACATAAATGGGTAAAAATTACAAAACTATATCTAAAAAAATTATTCCAAGCAGTTTATTTTCCCACAAGGAAAATGTGTAAGCAAGTCACAAGTGTAAGGCATTACAATTACAAAAATGTTTAAAACATAAAAATGCAATGTCTGAAATGTTTTCTTTCTTAGTAAGATTGGAGTCCAGAGCTTACGTGTTGTAAACTTGTACATAATCTGTCCATTAATCTGTTTCTAATTTCATGCAATCACAAGTGTCTGCTTGATGCAGCAAAGCTCATCCAAGGTTTTGGTTGGTGTTTAAAAGGTCACACTGACTCTGTGGATGTCTCTGGTGGTTTGGGAGCTTGTCCTGAATTGAAGAAGACAGAAAGGAAGAAAATTATTCAAATATATGTATTTATGTACCGCTATGGAGTAACACCCAAAACCAGCTCCAAAATTGCATTCTTGACAGCCTTTCACATTTCCAAACGGGTGCTTTGGACTGTGATATTATTAGATTTTGGCCCTCGATAAATCAGAAATTTGACAAGTACAGAAAGAGCTGCAGTAAACAGTATTTTCTGTTCTTTCTAAACAAAGAACCAGCAGATATGAACACAGAGGAAGCCACTGGTGGCACTGGTTTACAGCTAATCTCATTGTTTTTCCTTCTTTATAGATATAAGACAGGAGAAGAAATCTTCATACTCAGGATTTATAAGCTTAAAACAAAGAAACGTTATGCCATAAAATGAATAAGGAATAGTTTAGATTCTACACACAAGATGCTCAATGGATAATCTGAAAACATGTTTGTGCAGCTTAATTGCTGCTGTCATTAGTGCCACCATAATTTCAATATAAAGACATTCTTAAAATGATGTGTGTTTTTGTTGATTGTTAAAATCATTTATATACTGCACACTGAAAGATTTTTCAAATTTATCATTTATTTTTATTTTTTTAAGATCAAATTTCTCTCATAATCATGCCCTGTTCATATAACGCCCATTAGTGGAAATGGTCCAGCAGGACAAGAGGCCTTTGTCCCAGCCTTGTATAAATATCCCATCACATGTTTCAAGACAGATTTGGTCACAGAGTAATCTTTTGTACGTTGTCACTAAGTAACAGACAATATTATCTGTGCCAACTGTGTAAGCTAACAGAGGTCATAAAGTGTGTTTAGAATAAATTACAATTAATTTCACATTTAAATAAAGGTTTTATTGATTTAATCATTTAATAGCTTGACATAACCAGCTTTTGATGTCAACAATTATTCAGTAACTATGAATGGCTATGTTAAAATAAATGTCCCTTATTTAATATTATGTTTTTCAAATCTGCCTACTACTAGGTTTGTGCTGTGCATGCATTAAATGCCTTATTTATTTATTTTTTAACGTATATAAAATCAAACCAGTTGATTATGTTCAAGAACATACAAGTAGACACCAAGAAGAAAGACAGTGTGGACAGTCTGTAATTGCAGTAGTCTGTTATTACCTGAAGCCAGCAGTTCTGCTGCTTTCCTGTCCTCTTTGATATACAGAGAGGTCATTAGGAAAAACAGGCCTCCCAGGACCCCAATGAATGGACACACAAGAAAGCTATATTCCAGTCTACGGAAATCCCAGCTGGGAGATTCTAGATTGTACTTAGACAGAGCATCTGAGATCTGAAAAAAAAAAACCACACAAAAAGATAACAGTCCTTTTGTCTTTTAAATTACACAGTGAAAAAATGTAACTATGCCAAGACAATTGCTGTTTCACAAGGTGCAATTTTGTATCCAGTAGTGTCATGTGTTCTAAAGCACTTCTGGATAGTGACGGCATAGCCTTTGACCCCACTGCTATTTTATATGAAAGTACTGTGGATTAAAATATGCTTACCGCACCAATAAGGTATGGACTTCCTGCATCTCCAAGGAGATGACAGACCATAATCTGTAAGGCCTCAGCTGTCGCTCTTCTAGTTGGCACAACAACATACTAAAAAAATATGAATAAGTTTTAAAAGATGTCTTTTATAAACAACATTTTTCAACAGTTGTAATCTAATAATCACACACTTGAAAATGAAGAACAAATAATTAAACAATACACCAGTGTTCTCAACATTTCTAAAGTTCTTAAGCATAATGGTGTAACTTTTTCATCTTATACCATTAGCTTTATTGAATCACTTAGCAGGTCTCCACATGCTGTGCTAATTTAAAAGAGTGTGTGTTTCATTTCACCACTTTTTATGTTGTATTGAGAAGCGTAAACCTCTCACCAGCAGAATGTCCGCCAGAATAGCCCAGTTGAGCGACAGCAAAGTCTCTCCAATAGCAATGAATGTCTGTATTATGACACAAAATCAAACAGAGACATATATTTAGAGACTATATCGCACCCTGGTGGTTACATTATGATATGACAGCAAATAATCTGTGTTGTACTGTAAACATTCAATCTATGTGCCTAAGTACATTGTTTAAGTTTAGGTCAATTAAAAGAGTATATTAATAGTTCACCCAAAAATGTACATTCTGTGCCCATTTAATCACCCTCGTGACATTGCTGACTTCTTTTTTGTGTGTGTGCATGCAGTTAAAGTCAGTAGTGCGCCGTGTTGTTTTAAACCCCATTGACTTTCATTGTATGGACAAAAACAGTTTGAAATGTTTAAATGAACTTCTTGCTTCTTGTTTTCCACAGAAGAAAGTCAGTCATACAGATTTGAATTTTTATTTCTGAGTGAACTATTTCTTTAACATTCATGCAAATACTGAAATTCACAAACTAATCCAGCCAACTGCAGGACCGTGGCTGATCATTGCTTACGTATGTGGCCGGGATGCTGGTGGCTGCCAGGACGATGGCAATAAAAAAGCAGGGGGAGGAACTGAGCATGCCTACAGCACAGATGAGAGGGTCTGCGTTGGGTACTCTGTCTCTCAGCTGCTTTGATATGCAGGTGCCCAAAAACACTCCAACAATCCCTGTCACCACTGTGATAGCTCCAAAGATGTAACTTTCACAAGAGAAAGAAGAAACGGTGTGGTGATCAATTTCAGTCTCAGATTCTCACAGAACCTACCAGACCAGTCTGGCTTGTCATACTCATGAATACTCTCAACTCAGTTTGGAGAAATGACTGAGAAACATAATAAACAGATATACTGACAGGATTGCAAGGGCAAAAATAGCTGCACTAAGAGTATGTCTTATCTAACCAAGGAACAAGCTGATATGAACACTATCACAGAGGAAGTCTCTGCTCCAATCTTTGGCTAATCTCACAGTCTACTAGTCTACTGCTAACCTCACTGCTTTCCTTTAAGATCTGTCCAATTATATAATGTCAAAAGGAAAGAGACTTGCTGTACCTGTCTAAAGGGTTACAGGGCTCTTCATTGCAAGGTGGTCTGAGACCCTGTGTAACCTGTGCACGAGACAGGAAGGTGGGGGTCCAGAACGCCAGAGCCCCTGTGACAAAAGCCATAGCAGTCACACCAAGAGAAGACCAGACAAAACTCCGACTGGAAAGGAGGCACAGATCCAAAAATAATAGTTAAAGCGATAGTTCAGCCAAAAATGAAAATTTTGTCATAATTTAACTCTAATTTAACCAAACCTGTATGAGTTTCTTTCTTATGTTGAACATAAAAGAAGATATTTTGAAGAATTCTGCTAATCAAACAGTTGATTGTCTTCCATAGTATTTCTTTCCTTACTACAGAAGTACATGGGGTTTTTCAAAATTCTTCAAAATATCTTCTCTAACATAAGAAAGACAGGCTTGGAACAACATGAGGGTGAGTAAATTTTTGGGAGAACTATATCTTTAAGGGAGAATAAAGACAGTTACGGTTTACCAGTCATTATTGTGTGTTTTTAGTATTTTAATTAATTTTTTTTTTTAAATTAAATAATTTTAGGTCACCCTGTGTCCACATGTTGACCACTGCCCTAGAGCATGGGAAATTAAGCTTAAAGACAAACATCATGAAAAGTGTTATGAGTACGTGCCAAATTGAATGAAATGTACAATTCATGGAACTTGAATTTCCACAATGACTTACTTCTTCAGGAGGTACTTGATGTCCTCAATATAAGAGGTGCTTTCCATGGTTGCTCCATTTTGGTTGTCAGAGGCTCCACGAGGAGGATTAGGAATCAGAAACACCAGAAGTAGCAGACCCAGCCCTCCCAGCGCTGGACTGACCTACATCAGAACCAATACTCATACAACTCGCTTAACACTCTTTTATAAATGTAGCATTATAAATGTCTTGATTATATTAAATCAATATATGCTTACATTGCAAAGCCATTAAAATAATCAGGAAAGAATCTTGTAAATTACATTTTACTTTTAATTGAATGAATCAATAAATCAACCTAAAACTCCATTTTTGTTTAATTAATACACTTCATTTTTTGATGTTTGAGATCAAATAATTGCTAGATCCTCTGCAATACTGCTTTGAACCCCCTGTATAAGAGCAATTTTTAAGTGAGAACAGAGCATATAAACTGCTTTAACTCTGATTCACTTGAATGGAGTACAGTTATGCAATAGTTAGAAGGAAATCCAATTAGACCCTTAAAATATAATGCAGTACAGAGCCTACATTTAAGTTGACTGAATTATAACAAGATTAACAGAATATTAAATCTAACACAGTAAAGCTGTAACAGTGCTTTCTGTAAAATGTTGTCACTCTCAATACATATTTAGAAAACATATATTCTCTTACCCTCAGGGCCCAACGCCAATCTCCTGTTGCATTAGCTATAGTTGCCCCCAAAATATATCCAAGACCACTGAATGAAGATAAAGGAACACATACAGTCAGAAAGAGTAAAAAAAGATTCAACTAAAGTCTTGTCAATGTAGGAAAAATGGGATACAATACCACACAAGCAAGAGTGCTGTGATTGTGATTTTATACAACAGTTCAAAAAACAAGAGGTTAATATTAAGTAACCTACACTGACACAATTTTGCCATTTACTTTGTCTATTTTTTGATATGGAAAAGAAATTAGTTCCAAACAAAGCTACAGAATTATCATTCCACATCTCAGAGCAACACTATTTTGAACAAATCAGCTGAGTAAATGAAACGCTTGTTTCGTTCCTAAATGAGGTTTTGAATGAATCGTTTTAATAAATGAGTCAATTACATACTCATAAAGGCGTTCATTTGCTCAAGTAACCTACAGAAAAGGTCACTGAAAAATCCCCACCACTACAGCACAGACTCACAGTCTGTCTGGAACATGCAAACACAGCCAAGCAGAGTCATTCAAACAGTGAAAAATCTGAATAATTTTGTATATATATTTTGCAGTAAGGCCTTCACCTTCCGACAGGTATGAAGATGTAGAAGAAGGAGATCATGAGAGTTCTCTTGGTGCCAGTGAACAAGTCACCAATGATAGTAGGAGCTATGGTGGAGTAACTGGCTTCTCCTGTCCCAACCAAGGCCCTCGTCAGGACCAGAACCCAGAAGTGCTGTAGTAAGAGTAAAGACAGATACTGTACGTAACTTGAAACAAAATTCAATTCTGTTCTTAAAATTTTAACACTGCTAAAATGATAGTAAAATAAAGATATTGGTCAAAAGTATAGGCACAAGTTGAAACATATACATATTATTAACATTGTGGGACTTCACAAAGATTACACTGGAAATCCATAATTTAAAGTTCTCTACCGTATTTTTGACAAAAGAGCTGCCCAATGTTGTGACGATCCACACAATCAGCCCAGCGATCATGATAAGCTTCCTGTCATAACGATCTCCGAGGTAACCAAAAACTGGTGCCAAGAACATAAAGCTACAGATAAAAACTGTAAATATGTTAATACAGGGTTGATGGCAAAGATACACTACAGTTCAAAGGTTTGGTGCTTTTTTTATGTTTTTGAAAGATGTCTCTTATGCTCATCAAGGTCATCAGTAATATTTTGAAATAGGATTACAATTTTAAATAACTGATTAGGCTACTATTTGAATATATTTTAACATGTAATTAATTCCTATGATTACTCCAGTCTTCAGTGTCACAGGATCCTTTAGAAATCATTCTAATATGCTGATTTGGTGCTCAGGGCAACATGTATTATTATCACCAATGTTGAAAACAGTTGTGCTGCTTAATATTTTATTGTGGAAACTGTGACACTTTTTACCAGGATACTTTGACTTATTGGTTCTTTCAAGTAATGCATGCTCTAAAACCAACTGAATCATTTACACATACAAATTTACTTGTGTTTTATATAATTCTGGGCTTGTTACTAAAATGACAGAAAAAAACATTGTTCATCTCCAGTGGGGAAATACTCTTGTAAAATCTGGTTCTGCAATGTTCTCTTTTTACTGTGTTGTAAGTGCAATGTACTTCAAACTCAAACTGATACCTGTCTGCAGGAGACCAGATGTGCTGTCAGAGATTCCAAAGTAATTCTGAATGCTAAGCAGAACACCTGGAATAGAACCAGAACAACAGCTATAACTTTTTATAGTGACTTTCTGTGAACCGTTCCACTTGATATGGCTTTGATGATGGTGTGCTCACCTGCTATAGTATAACGGTCCATATAGTTGAGGAGATTAATATAGCAGAGCACTGCCACTGCGATGTAGGAGCGTTTCTGAGAGATGACGGTCGTTTGCATTGAGGATGGATCACTATCTGGTTGCTCAGAGCTCATGGAGCCGTAACGTACAGTTGCGTTTGAGCGGAGGCTCAAGCGGGTTCTTGGTCTGTGTTGGTTGGAGGTCATGATGCCCACTGTATCTATTTTTTGCCTCTATAAAAAGAACAATAACTTGTAAGCACTTCACAGATGGTAAAGTGCCCAAACATTGTGATTTTTAAACTTGGCATAAACCTCACATGGCTTTCATGTGATTCCAGGACACTGGACAATGTTTAGGTATCCACAGCAACTAGGAAAAGCACAGGCCTGGAGTGTAATCACAATCACTGAACACAGCTAGTGACAAATGCCTTATATGGAGATAAACACTCAACAGTATTTTATCAAATAATTTGTTTTGCTGGATTCGGAAAACATATCTTGTATTTAATGCAAATGATGTAGAACCAAGTGTCTGAAGTTGATGTCTAGAAGACATTTGCGCTTATCCAGTCATGCTATCTATTTCTTTAATAACAGTGTCGGTGTCGCTAACCTATTAGCTTGCTACCATTTTAAGTCCTGATGCCTTTGTGCTTATTTGTCATTACTAAGTTTTGGTTTGACTAAATTTGACTGATTTATAGGCCATTTTGTGCATTTGTGTGCAACGGAAAACTGTGAATAGACTTCCTGAATAAATGGGTCAGGAAACCAAGGCCATGATGAAAAATTTGGTTTAGAGTTATAATGGATAATGGTGAACAGAAGCTTTTATGTCATGATTTAATATATACAACCAAATGCAGAGGGAAAAACAGATTCCTAACCTGTTTCTACACAAGTTTCATATATGCTGTGAAAATACTTTAAGAAGCATCAGTGTTAAAGGGACTGCCACAACATTTCCTGTGGATATGGTTTTAGCTACTTGTCATTTTATTCACGACCTCTTAAATGAGCAAATTTAGTTTCTGTATTACAGAAGAGAAAACCCTTTTTGAGAATGGAAGGTAGACTACAAGTTGTTATCTCAAAGTTGGTTGTGATCTTACTAGTTGCACTCAGCAACCTGTCTTGTTACTCTCACAACCCACAAGCTGATGCTATTTCAGAAACAGCACTTTTACCACAGGAAGATCGTCTTGTATCTTATATATACATATTATGGTCAACATCTTTAACCTGAAGTAATATTAATATGTTTTATTGTGTTATATTAAGAAGTTATATTGTCTGTGAGGAAAGATAGATAGCTTCCTTTTAGTGGTAGTCTGAAAAGACAATACTTCCAAATGGGTATCATTAGATGAATTCGGGTCAGGACTAAGTTTCTCAGCGGACTGCCAACAATGCCACTGTTGTGATGATTAGCTGCATGACTGCAACAGGACAATGCCATATGATTGTTCAGCTGTGAATCTAGAATTTATCCAGTCTTTTAGACATTGAGGTTATGCTATATTTCAGTTTTCAAGTTAACTTTTTTTTTGTGCAGTAATTCAGATTGAACATTTCATTAGAAGATCATTTTACCTTGACAGTCTCAATAATTTAAACATAAAGTTACTCACACTTTAGTTGATGTGCCCCAATGCCCAGTGCCACTCTAATCCATGTTTTCTTTCTTTTTTCTAGCTTATTTCTTTCTTTTTCTTTCTTTTTTTGTGCTGTGTTTGAAGAGATGTCACTTGTAGAAACAGAAATGCATTTCTCTGTGAATACAGCACACTGCAGAGTTATCAAGTTAGAATCAAGCCCTGCCCCCATTTCTCTGGTCACACGCAACAGTACAGTTCCTCCTTGTGTTGCAATAGACCACAAACCAGTAGATTTTCATTTCCATGCTCATTTCATGCTTTCTGCTTCTGTTACCCAGATCTGCAAGGGCTTTTGGCATTATGTTTCACAGTAATGTTCTGAACACCAGGACAAATGTCTGACAAACAAAGCTGCCAGAAAATAAACACCATGCAGTGAGGGAATTCTTCAAATGTAACTTAATCTTGTATTGGTTGTTTAACTGAAGTTTATGACCCTTGTTTTTTATACAGTAAACAGTTGATCATACTCTAGCATAGAAATATGAATCTAGATAAGCCGTAATCATGTTTCCTGGCGATATCTTGGCAGTGAGAGTATCTATTCAGTTAGTAGTGGCTTTGCTTGGACTGTTGATAATTTATGTCCTTTTGTTGTTAAGCTTTTTCACAAGGTTTCATTAGACCAGAATTGTGAAATTTAAGATGTCATATTCTGCTGTCCAGATTATGCAGACCTTTGTCATTCTTGGGAAATAATCGGACAACTTCTCTAAAAAAAACAAAGCCACTGTATATACATTGTATCATATGTAACACGATACTGGCCTACGTATTCTCTTAGACCACTTTCTGAGAGTCATTGCATGTATTTGTGTACAGTGAGCACAGTGACCTGTCACCCAATCTTTCCTGTATTGCTGATTTCAATGAATGATTAACTGATGTCTTCATGAAAAAGTAAAAAAAAGTAGGTTGTGGTATATGCATTCAGCAATGTGGGTTACCATTGTAATAAAGGTTTTGTAAAATTACATATCAGCCAATCAATAATTCAGCAACATCAAGTTGAAACCATGCTGAAACAAACAGTCACTGTTCAGAAAATCTTGTCATTTGTAGTAAATGTCACTTAGTACATCATACCTGTAAGAAATGTAATATTAAAACATTAAAGGGATAGTTCACCCAAAAATGAAAATCCTGTCATAATTTACTTACCCTCAAGTTGTTTCAACCCTGTATAAGTTTATTTATTCTGTTAAACACAAAAGAAGATATTTTGGAAAAAAAAAAAAAAGTTGATGGTCTCCATTGAATTCCATAGTATTTTTTCCATACTATGGAAGTCAATGGGGACCATCAACTGTTTGGTTACCCATGTTCTTTAAAATATCTTCTCTTGGAATATCTTGAGGGAGAGTAAATAATGAAAGAATTTTCACTTTTGGGTGAACTTTATTACTCTTTACTGTCACCTAGTGGTTAAATGACACTGTGCTTTACATAAAATCAAAAACTTTTCACTGAAACTGGCGCTTGCAAAAACTAAGCACAAATAATAAATGCCTAAACAAATTAATTACAGCAGTAAGCTATAATGAGCATATAAAAATATGCACACAGTTAATGAATTTCCTTTGATCGTTTTCTGCGTGAATTTGTTGACTTAACAACATTCTGGAGTGCTTACATATAATCCCGCAGTCAAAGCCATACTGTTTGTTACAAATAAGTGTGTGTGTTTAAGACATGCGCGAATCCTCCGCCCATAAGTACCCCTGGAGCGCTCTCTCCTCTCGGCCTCACAGCGAGCAGAGCGCATGCGTACATTGGAGCAGAATGTTGAGCAAAACGGACTAGAGCAGAAACGGAAAGACGCGCAAGCAAATTCAAATATATTTTTTCCTTAGTGAAGTGAACGACTATCGACCTAGAATATAACTTATAAAAACATGACGGAGCCCCAGTCAGCATTGTTACTCAGGAGACAGCTAGCAGGTAATTTTTGAAAGGCTGTTGGCAAGACCAGGCTAACGAACCGGTGAACGTTTAGCCTGCCAATGCAGTGGAGACGGAGGTGTTAGCCGTTAGCCGCTAGTTTAGCTGCTAACGATCGCTGTATTTATCTTAACGCATTCGTTAGCGAGTTAGCAGCTAAAACACCCGGCTAAAGGCTAACTCTGCCGTCTTTTGTTATTTTTAAATGCCTTTTTGGTACGTCTAACAATTGAATATGAATCTGTGAGCCGCGAAAATACAATTAAGATGACAATACGCGTGCATTCTTTTGATTTCATTCAGTTCGGTGGTGTAAATGTATAAAAGTCAGGCACTTTCGTCCGTATCACACCGGCGGCGCCGTTCGCAGTCGGCTAGCCCGTGTTTTGACATCTGTGTCCGGACGCAGTTTACACAGGCGCACCAGCAGTCGGTATATCGTCTCATTAACGCAGAGAAACTCTGTCATTGGCCCCGTTTCCGTTCACCGTCTTATCATGATCAGTCGAATCAAAATTGTTATCACAAGGCACAAAGGTGAGATTTCTAAGCCGAACATTGTGTGCCATGTCCCCGCAGCGGGGTGATCAAATCCCTTTGTTTTTCTAGGCTGGCTAACAGGCTAAGCTAACAAATTGATGGCTGCTGTTTGAACACCAGCTCACCGGTACAGCGAGAACTAGAGACCCCCAGTCCAACTGTACTGTCGTAAAACATGTACATACGCGTATAACACCAACCTCATACTTTATTTATGGTGATATGCTTAACATGCTGTTATTAGAGTCGTTGCTAGTTTGTTTCTCCCGTTCTTTGTCCAGTACACTGAGCAACATGATCCGTGAGTGTCAGCTTTACTCAGCTCAAGCCAGAGGAGGATTTCTCCACTGGGCCCCATTTGCGCAGTGCAGCCAGTGAAGTGAATTAGTTGCAAAGGGGTCAAACTAAGCATATTACGTGAGTTTTCTTGGTTTAAACTTGATGTACATGTCAGACCATGTTTAAAAATGTTAGATCAGGTTCCTGACAGCTGTCTCTTTGCAGCATGGACAGTTCAAGCAATCCCATCCCCCCCAAATTACTCATCTTACACGTGCATAGAGGCAACTCGCCTATTTCTTTCCAAGGGTCAACAGAGTGAGCGGCACCCCGGGCCTGTCATGGCTTCAGGTTCTGCGGTGGCCTTGTGGCTGATTGACTGATTCAGGGGATCAGGGCTGTTTTGGTTGTCTCCTTTCAGCTGGACCAGCATAGGTGAACTCATCGGCCTTGTTCTAAACTCGGTGAACCCTCTGAGGGAACAAAAGCCTCACAACATGCATTTATGCTGGATTGTAAAGATACAGGCCAGGAAAATGTAGGCACAACTTGTGAGATCGTAACTTCGTAAGTGCTTTAAACTGGGGTTAATTCTTATTGGTTGTCAATGTTTATATTATGCATCAGCTAGAAAAATAGTTTTGACAGTGATTCCAATGATGTTGTTTCTCTGTGTCATTGTGGTTGTGATGTGGATTTATTCTCATAGAACTGCAACGTTTGCTAAAACTTTATAGTTATTGTTCTCGGTGTGACGGGCTCTTTAGAGTAATTGTGTGGCATTGCTTTGCAATAACATGAATCGGTGCTTTAGCATTGAAATTATGTTTGTTGTAAATGTGGTTTAAATTGAGTCATTTATTAAGAGCCAAACAGCAGTAAAAGACTGTCTTGTCCTGTTGTGTTGCAGAGTAGTGGCTTTTAGTAAGAATACCAGACTGTCTTAATGATTCATGTGCTCATAAAAGTGACACATCTATATGACTGGATTAACCAGCTGTCAGCTTGTTTTTGTCAACAAGGTGGTCCAGTGATTTTGTTTTGCTCTCTCTTGTAAGAACACAGAAGCACACTGAGACTACAGGCACCGATAGGCCAATGTTCTTTGGCTTCAGGTTCAGATGATCTGATAACAAAAAGGCAAATTGGTTATTTCTTCTTGGTTAAATGCTGCACAGATGCAAAAACAGTTTTGATTTTGCAACTGTGATTGTAGGGCGTACTGTCAACACCCATGTGAAACCACAAATGCCCCTTTTGACCTGAAATGTCACATTTGTTTTTCCCTCTGTCATAGAAAATGGCTAATCAGTATCTTCATGTCCTATTTTCCTGACAGAACTGAATAAAAATCCTGTGGAAGGTTTCTCAGCTGGTTTGATAGATGATAATGACCTCTACAGATGGGAAGTGCTAATAATCGGCCCTCCTGATACACTTTAGTAAGTCTTTTTGTTGTCTTATTAAAAGCCATGTCACATAATTCTTACTAAACATAAGCTGTTATGAGCAGTGAGTTTTTTGTTACTTGGACGAAAAGTCATACAGGTTTGCAACAACATGCAGTAAGTAAATGATGGCAGGATTTTAATTTCACTTCATTATTATAGAATCAATTTCAATGTTATATGCAAAACATTTGAATACATTGCATCCAATGAATGTACCACCACAATATTACTGCTGAATAACACTTTCAGCCTGCTATGTTTGTTTTTTTTGTTTTGTTCATAGTGAGGGTGGTGTTTTTAAAGCCCATCTTACGTTTCCCAAAGACTATCCTCTCAGGCCTCCTAAAATGAAGTTCATAACAGAAATATGGCATCCAAATGGTAAGTATGGGTTCATCACACTGGGTCCTTTACATTTTTTTTCAGATCAGTGCATATCAACCATGTTTGGGAAAAAAAAAAAAAAAAGACTTTCAGCTAAAGCTTGTTTTGTTTTGTTTGCAGATTTCCACTGAATTTAAACATTCATTATTCTTTAAGCTGCACTCACTAATTTGTCACTAATTGATAATGCAGCTCGCTTGGACTTACACCAACACCTAGCATTGTGAATTCAGCCTCATAAAATTGTAGCATAAACCTTTAAAATTATGCACATCCTTTGCAACTTGTGTGTTATTGTTAACCATTTATTGGTGGTAATTTAATAATGCTATCAGCCACCATATTTATGATTTCCAGTCGTCTATTAAATTAAATGTAACAGTGGTTAACTGTAAGGCTCTGTAATAACTGACATCAAATCTTATGTCTTTTCTCTGTATTGTTTGCAGTTGACAAAAATGGTGATGTTTGTATTTCGATATTGCACGAGCCGGGGGAAGATAAATACGGCTATGAGAAACCAGAAGAGCGTTGGCTCCCCATTCATACCGTAGAGACCATCATGATTAGCGTCATCTCAATGCTAGCTGACCCCAATGGAGATTCCCCTGCCAATGTTGATGCAGCAGTAAGTCTAATGCTTGCTTGTTAAACCTACTGAACTTGACTGACTATAGATGTTTATCAGTAGATATTTAATAAATAATTGGCTTCATGTTCCATCATGTGCACTTTAGCTGAATGTGGTGCTGTACTTTTCACCATACCTTACATCTTAAATGAGATAAATTACATTTTTTTTTACATGTGTATTAATTTTATTTATCTGTTTAATATTTCAGAAAGAGTGGAGGGAAGACAGACATGGTGAATTCAAAAGAAAAGTTGCCCGCTGTGTAAGAAAGAGCCAAGAGACTGCCTTCG
>JAFVLL020025763.1:0-19223 GCA_021397915.2 Tor tambroides | reverse complement strand
CTGCACAGCCTGGAACATAACATTTATTTCCATGATCTGCCATTTTCGCTGCTGTCCTTGCTTGTTTCTTCACAATACCTGCAGAACTTCTGATGATTTGGGTGGCGGCTGGCCTAGAACATGGGCGGGTATATGCAAATGTTGGGGGCGTAACTATTAGTGACCCCGACTGTTACATAACAGTCGGTGTTATGTTCTTATTCGCCTATTTTTCAGTGGTGTTTTTTTTTATTCACAAGATTTACATAAGGAGGAGGAAACAATGGTGTTTGAGGCTCACTGTATGTCATGTCCATGTACAGAACTGTTATTATTCAACTATGCCAAGGTAAATTCAGTTTTCCATTCTATGGCACCTTTAAAGAACATCTGCTCCAAGAAGTCAGAGAAAGGAGCCCATTTTGTTTTAACTTGCTCAGTCATTGAGTTGGCATCTTGCCTGCATTGTGGGTAGAGGGCTCAATAATGACTAAGAGATAAATGTATGTAGTTCAAGCCAGCCAGACATCTCCATTAAACCTTAAGGAAATGGCCTTTTGGCATGAGGGCAGGTCAGATATGGCTGATCAATTTTGCAGGGAGGTTGTTTCACTGGCAAAAGTATGGACTGTAATGTTCCATTGCTTTTGGATTGGTGGGGAGTGCAAATGTAAGCTCACTGCACTAGAATAACTCTCAGGAGGAAGACAAACCAAACAGAGAGCAAGATGGTGATAGTCCAGCACACTGTTCTGCAGTATCCATTTCAGGTTCACACAATTTTCTACTCCAACACTTGCTGAAATACTGCAGAATGAAAATGGATGAACCAGTCAAATCCATGACTAGATCTTCCGTAAGATTTTAATCGAGAGAAGGCTCTATTATCTAATGCTACAACATACGCTTCCCTAATGGTGGACCTTCATCTCAAGTCTTTTGAGTTCAAAAGTTCATATTTGGCAAGCATTTTATTCAGCTCTCCTCAGTGATGTGTCTCCAGCTCTACAACGGTCCACTCACCCTGAGCAGAGCTGCCTGGAGCCTCGGGTGAGAAGCTGCTCACAGATGTCACAGTCGCTGAAGGGGGTGTCAGAGGTGGCAACAAGTTGGGCCACAGGCTGCTTTCGAGGGGGCTGAGTGTCCCACCTGCTCCTCCGGGTAGCAGAAGAAGGGGCGAGCAACCATCACCTGCAAGCAGTAATGTCTGATTGATGAGCTGCTGGACAATGTCCACTTTCTTGCCCCAGTCAAACTCCAGAGGCGGAGGTTGTTCAGGAGATCCCAAGGGAGAAGGACTGTCTTGGTCTGCTGCAGGGTCTGTCTCCTGACGTTCTCGCTGGGGACCCTGAATAATAGACTCTGGGGAAGGTGTTGTGCATTGTGAATAAAGATCAGCAGAGTCATTTTCTTCAGTGCATCTTTGCATGTCTTCTCCAGGGCACACAATAAAGGAACTTTTATTGTCTACTTCCTCTACCACTCCTTGAACCTCCTCCTCCTCTTCATCACTCGTTTCCACAGTTTCATAGATGGTGGTGAGACCTGATGAAGGAGACAGGACAACTGGTGTATGCACCTTGTGTTTTTGCTGCTGCTGCTCTTCAAGTTCTTGTTGCCACTGCATGATCTGCTGTCGCTGCTTTAGTTCTTGCTCTTGCTGCTTAAGTTGCAACTCAAGTAAACTTCTCTTCTGTTCTTCCTCCTGCTGCTCTCTCTCATTCCTTGCTTGTTTCTCTTCTTCTTGTCTCGCTTGTTCTCTATTACGTTTCTCCTGACGTTGCTGGATCTCATGAAGGTGCTGTTGGTGTTGCTCTAGGCATCGGAGCTGTGTGTTTGACACCACATTTGGTATTCTGGGAGGGAGGTCAGTGGGAAGCCGTGGTGGCTGGGTCACATGGGGAGCACGTGGCCGGAGACGAAGTTTGGACGACATCGTCATTTGGATAGAAAGCAAGTCATTTGGTTGTGGTGGAAAATGGGAGTTTCCTTCTGTGAATGAAGAAAAGGGTCCAAAACATGTTAAAAAGGAGAGTTCAGCAGAATGCAATAAAGCAATAATGTTATAGACTGCAGAGTGTGGTGAAGCAGAAAAAAGCATTGTGGGGAAAAAAAAAAAATTGTCAGATATAAGATTAAACGATTTAGTGGAGAAGGAATGAACAAAATAACTAATTTCGCACCTTGGTGACATTCTCCCAAGAATATTTTGTGAAGATATTTGTGCAATAAAAGTGGCTACACCCTGTATATGCAGTAACCTCTAACTATTGTGAAGAGCAAACAAAAACAAGGAAATAAAAGCAGATGATGTAAACAGTCTCCCTTAATGTGACAAGCTGAACACATGCAAAAGTGAGCGCTCACCATGCACAGTACAATACAGCACGAAGCAAACGGTATTTTTTTAACAATGAGAAAATGACCCATCAATAGACCCATGCATAAAAAATAAAACATGCTTTACACATAAGCCACCCCAGTGGGGTACAGCATATCCCTTTGGTGAGCATGCTTAAACAGAGGAAATATTACAGAAAAGTGCATTGTGCAAAGCAAGTCCAGTTTTGTGGATTAAGAATCGCCCAGCATTGGGATTTATTGAAGTCCAATTAATCCAGGTAAATGTGCCAAACCAGGTCCTTTCAAATAGCTTCAGCTCAAACTGTTAATAATCAGAGTGATTAAAGCAGTTGCACCCAGTTAGTCCCAAAGTGGAAGATGTGCAAAATCTACTCCAGAAGCGGCGGTATCAAAATACAAAGACGGAGAACAAAAAAAGGAGGTGGAGGACTTAAAGCACCTTGATAGAGAGTGAGATCCAGGAGGTTGATGGGGTAAGATCTTGTTTTTCCTCCTCTGGATGGTGGTGAGTTGAGAGGAAGGCGGGGTCAAAAAGGAAGGGAGGAGGAATACAACTAGAAGGAACATACTGGCATAGAATAATCACTCTCCTTCTGCTGCAAGCATCCCGTTTTCTTTACATAAGTTGTTCAACATGAACAAACGTGTATTTGTATGCAAGTGTATATGTGCAAGTTTACAATTTGGTATTCGTAGCTAACATATAATGCCACAACAAATGGTACCAAATGGTTTAAGTTAAGGTGAATATATAAAATAATTATGACTTAATTATGTGCTCTGATGCTTAATAAAACAATAGCATGAATTAGTGTTTCAGCCCTATGTAGTAGTTCTTCTTAATATTAAATACCTAATATTAACTCAAATGAATATACCATTGAAATCTTCATTGTTATTTGGCTACAAATGTGACCAATTTGCAACAGTCCATAGTGATGAACAGTGGGCATTAAAACAAATCTTGAAACTCAAACATCAAGAAACATACAGAACAAAGAGAAATCATGTTAAATATCTAACCTTTATTTAACGCTAAGACATTAAGTACTCCAAATGAACAAGACATAAAAAAGTAAGGGGTTAGCAAACCCTAAAGTGCAGAAGAGAGAAACATGTGAGGACAGGATATGGCAATGATGGAAAAGGGATGAAAGATTGGTATTTAGTTAATAGACAACAGAATACAAAAAGCAATGAATATGCATTTGTTCAGTAAAAAAGAATTGGTAAATACACACAAAATATGTTGAAAGTCCATTACATTGTTCATTTTTCATCAATGGTTACTTTTGTCATTTTGAAGACTCCACAAACAAATAATTTCATGCCAGTTCAGACCAACACCCATTATTAGATTTAAAAAGAATCGTTGAGAAAAACAGTCACCTTTAGTGTAAATGGTAGTAGCTATTGCACATACAGGTTCTAAGCCATATACTTATGTCATTTTAATAGCTGTATCATATTGTGAAAGTGGCACTGCTGAATGAGCGTTTTCTTAACTGGTTAAAAAGACATCATTAACAGGGAAACCCCAAGCTAGACAAAACCCTTATATAGCGATGACATCAACAAGGTACACTGGAAGTTGGATTTTAAAGTGCACTTTATACGTTACCTGCCAGGGGACTATCAGTCTTTTCGCATATAGTGGAGTAGTAGGGATGCTGAGAGTCAAGATCTTGTTCCTCTTCCTGGTGCTGTCGGGACGAAGGATCAATCAAGCCAGACTCTAAGGGTACAGCTCCTGCTACTGAACCAGGCTCAGGCAGCTCACTGGAATCTCCACACAGCATGTACTGCTGCTCTGGGTGAGACTGGAACTCTCCATGTTGACTTTCAATAGGGTCAATCTTTTCCTCAGATGCAGTAGTGGGTATCAGGGTCAACTCTTTAAGGAGAGATGGATCCTTGGCCTCATCTGGGAGCTGCTCTTCATTTTCTAGAGAAAAGATGCCAGGACTCTTGCTGCAACTCTCGGCAGATGACTGGGCATTGGAGTTAGAGGTCATGTAGTCAAAGCCATAGGATGCAGCAGAAGTGGCAGACTGAGGGGTCTCACTACCACCACCACCACCATTCTCCCCACCCATTTCTTCACATTCCTCTAGAGTTGACAAGTTGCGGCCCACAGGTGCTGTTCCATAGGCATTGCCAGTGCCAGATAGCTCAGCTTGAGGGTCACTGATCTGCATTTCACCTTCTGTGTCACTTGCCTCATCCTCAGTAGCTGATGAGGGAGATGATGGAGCAGTTGCTGGACCACCCAGTACATCATCAGCCGGCAAAGTTTCAGGTTCCTCTTCCTCATCAGCACGTTCAAGGTGGATGCCTAGATCCTGCATAATGTCTGGCAAGACAGTGGGGACAGGGTTTAATGGTTCTGGCTGGAGCTCCACTTTAGAATGAGTCTCAGTTGCCGAGAAGTTGTTGTCTTTCACCTCTTCTGGTAAACTTGTGTCTCTGTTACTGTCAGATGCTAGGTCAGGGTCACTGGAAGTATCAGGCTGGAACTTGCAGGTTTGAGAGGGTGTCAAGCCTAGTTTGGGGCTAACATTCCCCTCTGCAGCAGATATTGGGGCTTGTTGAGGTGTGCAAGGTGGAGGCTCCAAAAGGTTTGATGGAGAGCCCCTTTCAGAGCTAACATCAAGTCTTGCTTGAGCAGGTGTCTGTGTTGGAGTTTCTGGGTCTGCTTGCCAACATTCAGAAGAAGGACTTGAAAGAAGTGTAGAGGCAGGTTGTGGTGGCTGGGCCCAGGCATCAGCAAAGCAACTAGGCTGGTTCCACTGGGATGCTGGAGGGGCAGAAGGAACCATAGGAGGAGGCTGGATTCGGTTCAAGTTGTCTAATCTATAGTCTTCGGTCAAGTCGTCCTCATCTGCATTCCCATAACTTTCAAGCCCACTCTCAGTAATGCCCTCGCTTGCCATTTCTACATCTTCATCCTCTTCATCATCCTCGTTGTCATGATGCTGCCTATGAGAGTCCTCTGCTCTTTCGGACCCAACCTCCATGTCATAGACTCGGTCGTCATCATCATCTTCATCATCATCATCATCATCATCTTCGTTAGTAAGAATATCAGAAGCCTTCTCAAATTCAGGGGACCCAACAGATGCACCTTCGCCATCAGCTCCTTTAAGGCTTGCATCCCCTAGATCATCCATGCTCTCCGTGCCCTCCAGGACACCTGGAGCACTTAACTCTGATGCTCCCTGCTGGCTGCAACTCACATCCTCAGAGTCAAGCTCAGAGAGCAAGGCCCCTGCCCGCCAAACGGAGCCGGCAAGCCCAGCTGACCCAGGTCGAGACTCTTCAGTAGGCTGGGTGCCACTCATTTCTGACAGAGACACTTGTTGACTGCCTTCCCTCTCTTCTTCTTCCACATCTTCATAACAGTCACTGTTAATCCGTTCAGCTTTTTCAGCCACCTCTACACCAGAGGACACTATGGTAGCTCCAGAGTTATCAAATTGTGAAGAAGTTAAGCTTTCCTGCTCAGTTGCTTCCTGTGCAACTGGTGCCTCAGCCGCAATAAGCTTTTCATCAACTTTTCCAGATACCTGCTCTTCAGATTCCTGATCGACTACAGATGATGTTGGACAAGCCACTTCAACAGAACCAGCTTCTATTAAGGCCTCTTGAGCCTCTGGCTCTGTGTTAGAAATATCCAGCACACTATGAGAGCTGACATTAGTGACCTGCACATCTACCATTTCCTGAACATCTAAAGAAGAGGCTGGAACATCCAGAGAACTCTCTACAGTTAGAGTAGCTTCAGGCCCTGAAACAGACTCTTCCCTGGCTATGGCTGCAGCTGTTGCAACAGCTACAGTAGCTACTGCTGCTGCCGAAGGTTGGACAGGTTCTGCTGCAGGTTCTTTATCATCAGGTTTTGTTGCAGGTTCTTTATCATCCAGCTTTCCTTTGACAGACTGTGCTGGTTTAGCTGGCTGAAGCTTCGTACTGACCATGCTACCTGGTTGTTTGTGACTGGGAGATGCTGCAATGTTCTTGCCTGATGCTGGCTGTGAGGCATTGTTTCGTGGACTAGAAGGAACCTTACGTGTTGGTACACTTTTTTTGTCATCTGGTTTGGGTTGAGGTGCTTTGATGCTAGGTGGAGGTCGTCTGGTAGCTGCAGCTGGTTTTGGAGCCTCTGAATTTGAAGGCTTGCTGGCAGCAATTCGGGATATTGTTGAGGAAACTGTTTTTTTCGCAGGTGCCATAGTGCTTGTTTTTCCAACATCTAAAAATTACAAATAGATGTTGATAAGATTATGGAATGAACAAAAAAATAAGCAGTACTTTTCCATAAATAATGTTTATACATATTCCTATGAATGGTATGCCACCTTTCCGAGCAGCTGATGCTGTAACAAGGGGTTTGGTAGCAGTGCGGCTTGTTCTAGGAACTGCAGAAGTAGATGTAGTTGTACCAGTTACTGTTCTTCCTGTAACTGAAGTAGCAGCTGGTCGTGGGGCAGAACTTCCAGTTGCCCTAAGAGAAAACAAAGAAAAAGTCATTGTGAGCAGCTTAGAAAAAGAGTGATGCTTGTTTGATATTTGCCATTTTATTTTAGATATTGTGTTTTACATATTCAGATGAGGAAGTTTCAATCTGTAGTTGCTCGTTTCATTAGAATGCCTTCCAAGATATTGTTTTTTGCTGGCACATGCACAAAATAGGTTCTTATCAAATCAGCTTCCTGTCTTGGGTAGTAAATCTGTAGTCTGTATGCGTCCCATAAAGCAATCTCAAGCAGCACCAGAAAACTAATCCACTGGGGCCATTCATCAACTAATGCATCTACATCCCATTTCTCTAACCTGAGAGAAAATGACTTGGGTAGGGAAGAAACAGGAAAAGGAGGGGAGAAATGCTGTGATGAAGGGAGTAGAAGTGGGGATGGGTAAAGCATTTTGTAAGTGACTGCATTAGGGAGAAATGGATGATAATCAATTTTTCTTTCAGTCTAGCCTACACTCCCTTAATGTAGTTGCTTCATAGTTCCCCCTTTCATGTTCTCATAGGGGAGAATTAGTGATGAGAAGATCGCTTGCATCATCTCACGCGCCTTGGTTACTTGCAGTTTAATAAATGCTTTTAGTCTTGCAGCCTTGCAGTTCACAAATTGCCCTTAACTAGATAATTGACAGTCATATTTGGCCTAACCGGACCTTACACTCTAGGATCTGATAAAGTTCTCGCGTACAACCTGCTTTATTTGGACAAGGGCACAACAGGGTATGCGTCACAGAAACAAATAACGCTAGCAAAAATGCTATGGTGACAATTCAGTTCCACTGTATATCCATACACCTGGATGCTGTGTTAAAATCTACTAACCTAAATAACTGGCTACAACTAATCAGACCTGGTAGTAATAAGGCAATAATCAGAGTAATATGTAGGGTTGGACAATATGACCAAAATCTTATATCATGATATGAGTCATTTTTTCACGGTAACGATATACATAGACAAGTAAACAGTCAGTGATTAAATAAGAATAAAAAAAAACTAAATTACAAAGCAATAAGACAAAAAGACTATAGTAGAGCAAATAAGAAATGCTGCATACATTTTTATAAAGCAATCAAATAGGGCCTATATAAAAACACTGCATATTCTTCACTGTGTAAATTATTTCATCTGATTAAAGTTACAAAAGTGACTAAAATCAAGAGTAGTGATAGGCTCTCTCTCTTTTGTTGTGATTTTTGATTATCATGAATGACAGACAGCAGGAATATTAGGCTGCTGTCACTTTAAGAGCTGCCCGGATCCAATATACTGTTACACGTTTTCTTTCTCAGCTGTTTGCTTTCACTTAAGACCTAAATTACTGTGTTTACGAGAATACTTGCAAAGAAAGGTCAAAAGCTATAGCTTACATGAATTAAAAAAAAAAAAAAAAAAAAACATGACACTTGTAAATTAAATAATTTAATATACAGATTTATTCATTGATGTGTAATATGTTTAATGAAACATGAGCTCTTAATGATTTTCAGAATTTTTACAACTCTTTTGCCTCAGACCATCTACAAATGTTAAATCTTAAAATAATATTTTAAGGTTGCCACTGCATCTTTCTAAAAAAATAAAATAAACTAAAATAAAATAAATGCAGCGATTGATATATAGTTGATTTATAATTATTTTCAAAGCTTTCAATGTACTGTCATTATAAAAGTTATAAAGAACTTCATTATTGTTTAATTCTAACAAATAAGTTTGTGTTAAAAACTAACCAAAATTACAAGCCTGAACACACCATCAACAATGGGGGATGTTGCGTTGCTATTGATGTTCATGGCTTTGCGAACCTACATCGGCATCCAAACACGGCCAATCCAACGTCCAGCTGCTATTTCAAATATGGTGGTCAAACGTTTCTGTTCGTCTTGTTGGTCACGGTAACCCCGCCCCCAGCCCCTGACACAAGTGGTTCTTACTTCTAGCCCAGCAATGTTTTAGTGCTACTTACAAACCGCTTTTCCTGGTTCGGAGCTGGTACTTTGGGTGTTGAAAGACAAAGAACCGGTTTGAAACTAGCTGGCTCTGAACCAGCACTCGAACTGCCTTGGTGGAAAAGGTGTAACGTGCAGTACCACCAAGTGGACTCATTCTCAACATTCACGTCGCGTCTGCACTATTGTACACAGACAATCAAGCGGATGGTGTGTGCGGACATCCGCAGACACTTTTGATGACAAAAACTGCATCATGCAGACAGTGCGTGCACCGTCGTGGAATGCGGATGGCTCAACTATACTTTAGACTTTAGTCTTTATGATCAAAAACACCATAAAAGACCTTTTGTTAGCAAGAATCAGAGCCACCAAAACTTCAAAAGATAAGAACTGTATGAAGCATGTTGGAATGCTCAATTCAGTGCCAGTAACCATAGAACATACTCCAAGACATACTCCCGCTCTTTGCACAAAGAATACGGGCAATGAGCAAACTTCTCATAGTAGTGCACAATGTAGAACATGGTCAAACGGCTTGGCCCCAAATACCAAGACTATAACATCTCCTCCACAGATTATTCCGAAACAACGGCCAATTGTTAAAGAATGAGAACAAAAGAACTGGAATCTCCCATTACAATTCTATGACCTACATAAAGTTTATTTGTACTAACTAGGACACTGATTAAACCATCTTTGGTCAAATTAAAGCAAAATAAAGATGACAACAAGAGGGAGAAGAAAATCACATTAGATAAACAGAGGGCAACTAACATAACAGGAGAACATTAAGGTAAAAAATAAGCATAGCACAGCAACTAAGGTCAACATATTTGCATCTTTATCTTCATTTCTGTAGCATTATGCCTATCAGAGGCACCAAAACTCAATTAAAATGATGCAGATGGAAAGTACAAACCAAAAAGTTTCCACAGAGATGCTGACCTCAGACATCCAAAGGCTTAGGAACTTACCAAAAAAACACAACTTTGCTTTTCTAGGGCTCATTATCCTCGTGGCCAAACAGAACATAAATTGCCATGGCTATGATTGCGATAAAGACAAGACTAACAGACAATAAGATTGTTGACCGTTATGTTTCTATTTTTCCAGCTCCTAAACAAAATAATGGGTTGAGAAGTTTAAGATGACAATATAAAAGAGGTCAAAGAAATTCCTACAGGAGCAATCTCCATTTAACACAAATGGAAAGAACACAACACCCACTGGCACAGACATTTGCATATCAATGATTAAGTTTTAATTAAGTAATGGCCATTAGGATAAAGGTACTGTTCCAGATTAAATGAGTGTCACTCAGCAGAGCCTCAGGCAGTGAATTTCCCTTATATTCCAGTTCAACATTGTTTTAAAACTTAACTGCTCCATTCATTCTAGACATTTAAGGGTGTGTGGTCCTTTTATTTTCGACCTCATTAGCACCATTTCAAAATTTATAAGCTCATTCATTTTTAAATATTTGTCTTGTGGTATAATGTAACAGAAGCCATCTGGTTTACCAGTAATTTCGTAGCAAAGGAAAAAGGAAAACAGACGGTGAAAGACTAACCAGCAGCTTGGTTCAAGGGAAATTAAAATGGTCTATGACTCAAGAATTAAAAAATTCAAGAGGCTCACTTTGAAACATTGACAAAAAAAACCCTCCAAATACAAGGGAAATTTGATTTGGTAAGCACAGCACTTATCCAAGTCCCATGAAACTACAAATTGACTGAGCGAGATGGCTGGTTTAGCAAGAGTTGCAAACAAAGAACCCTGGAAAGTAACCCTCTTTTACCTCCCAATGTTACCCACAAACTGGCAAAGTGTCTTCTCCAAGGAGTGCCAGAAATATCTAGCCAGCACATATACATACACCAGAAAGAACAAAGTAAGAGTGAAAGAGAAGATGAGAGGAATGGGAGATGCTGTGATTGTATCATGAGGAGACTTTGATGGAGCTAGTTTACATTTCCCACAGTAGGAGTGTGATTGTGTTTCTGCAGTGCAAACATTTCATTTGAAGCTGCAGTGAGAATATGTATTGTGTGGCACGCAAAAAAGGAAAACAAACCCATTTAAACAGACAGATCAAATGAGTGCTCAAATTCATAACCACTATTCACTACCTATTGCTCTATTCTCTGAGTTACAGGCATTTCATTCCAGACTGAATTCAGAGTCAGTGCAGAAATAGAGTGTGCACACAAACCACACCCTGTAGTTCTGTTTGTCTAAAACAACACATGTCCAACCAAAGTGAGTCTAAACAGCCTTGTAAACTGACATTACCGCATAAATACATAGAATTAAGCACATAATTAAAATGTAATCATCACATAAGACCAGTCATATCCACATTAACTGGCTGACCACATTTACAATTCTTATAATTGAAGCGCTTGAATATGTAATATTCTGCAACAAACACTGTTTAACTCTCTGCAAAACAAGTTTCCCACACTTTTTGGCCAATGACTTCCAGTCGTTTGTGATTACTAGATAATTTTTAAATAGAATTTTCATTTTCTTTAAATGATAAATATATTAGAAGTCACACTCACAAATTAATATTTTTAATTGATAAGATTTTAGATCTGCGCAATATTAAGAAAATTCAGTTACTAATTTTAAAATGTTAAATATCTTTTAATATTTCCAAACTTTCTATAACATTTTACCAAATTTACAATTTTTTTCATAAAGATTTAATGTATTATTAAATGAGCTGGGGAAGGAAGTCACATTTGTAAGGAGATGGGAAAGAAATAAAACTGATCAATCCTAATCATTAGTGAGATATATGAGTGAGATATAGGAAAGGAATGAACAAGAGACTGAAGTCATAATTGGTAATGCCGCCAACTTGGATCATAAAATCCATTTAACTCAAGTGAAGATACCAATTATCATTCCCAGAGAGTAGCATCAACAAAAAGAGCACTGTTGAGCCTATACTCTGGTAAAGCTTAATCTAAGCAGTCTTTCAGGGAGTCTGACTCACAAAGCGACAGAAACTTGAGCCAATAACCACCAGACAAACCAGAGACCATTCACTGCAAAAAGCATGCAGTCATTGATATTTGTATGGCATATCCACTAAATGGTGTGCAGAACACAAAGCACTTCTCAGATGTTACTTCATCCAGATCTATGCAGGAAATCTGCCTTATTGATACCTTAAAGCCACACCAAGAGTTGTGCAATCGTGCACTTCCCAGCATTTCAATTTTCCATTCAAATACAGTCAAATGTCCAAGCTCAAATCTCCAAAAGCTGCTTTACCTGTTAGTTTTGGGAGCTGCAGTGGTTTTGGCTGTGGCTGAAGTGCTGGGTTTGGCAGCAAGGGCAGCAGCTGGCCTTGGAGCAGGAGCTGAGGAAATGGAATTGAAATAAATCATGTTCCAAAGTAAAAACTGACTGGGATTGCTCAAGAAAATAGTGGTAAAATATAATGTTGAAAAGAACAATAATTAAATAATTTTTATTTTACATAATGACTCACTACACCACAACAGGTTTGTGTTGTCTCTGGCACATGAGAATAATGGAACATTTTCTAATGTTATGATATTTATTAGTAGTAGGGGTGTAACGGCACACGTATTCGTACCAAAAATATTCGGTACGGGTCTTTCAGTTTGGTACGCATGTGCATCGAACAAATCATTCCATTTTTATCAGGAAATTCAGACAATAAATGCCATTTAATGGCAACGTGGAGCGCAAATGAATGTAATCACCCCTTCCTCTTTACTACTAGTTTTAACGCGAAATAAACATGAATGAACATCTCACCCCTCACGTAATCGCTCAATTAGTGTTTCAACCGTGGAAAGACGTAATTAAAACAGCTTGTAAACAAAATGTCACGTAGCATTTCATTTACCTCAGGCAAGCTATCAGTGTCTACAGCTCATTATTTGCTATAGAAATGAAGTCTAGTGAAGAGCATTTTGCGAAATTAGACTATACTTCACTATATTTACTTTACCTGCTAGTGATGTCTTTATTATTTAATGTATGTGTTTAAATAAATAAATTATGAAACAAGTTGACTCTGTAAATTATTATATTTCAACAACAAATAGAAATTGTATAATTCAGAAGTTAATTTAAAAACAAATTTACATGTTTGCATACATTTTTTTAATTTGAGTGTTGATTATTATAGTTAAAAATAAATAGTAACTGAATTTAAGTTTGGGCTCTGCTGTTAACTGTAACCTCATAGTAATGTAAAAGGACTCCCTATAGAGCAGAAGCTGAGGTAGATTTTTATTCCTTAGAAAATTAATTATAATTAAATTTATTTAAAGAAAGGAGAGCAATTTGTTCAGTAAACCACTGTTTAATTTAAAAAAAAAACAAAAAAAAACAGCAAATTATGTTTAGTTTTTTTCCTCCTGCTGTACTGAAACCATACCGAACCGTGACGACAAAACCAAGGTATGTACCAACCCGTCATGTTTGTGTGCCGTTACACGCCTAATTAGTACATGTCCAAATCCAATCTTTGAAGTACCAGAACTAAACTCTGTAAGTGACCTAGTAAACCCATACATGCCAAGCCATCTTACCTGTGGTTTTGGGTTTGGTCGCAGCACTAGTGGCAGCTGTGGCAGGTCTCTTACTCAGGCTGGTGGCTACGCTGGCTGCCGGTCCTGTCTTTGTTCCACTGGCTGCGATGGTTGTCGTTGATTTGCTAGTTCCAGCAGTTGTTGCTTTAGGTTGGGCCCTTGAGGTTGCAACGGCAGTAGAAGAGCCAACGGGTTTCTTACTTGGACCAGAAGATCCAAGGGTAGTGGTGGGTTTCTTCTTGTCTGCTGCCGCAGTGCTAGCTGGAATGGGTTTCTTGGTTAGGGTACTCGATGCAGTCTTTGTGAGGCCATTAGCCACACGGCTTTGGGTTGCTTTGGGTCGTGTGCCTGGTCCAGTGGTAGCTGGACTTGCAGCAATCTTGCCTTTGACTGGGCCTTTGGATTTGCTTTTAGCATCTATTGCTTTCTCAGAAGCTTCTTTTACAGTTGGAGGAGCCGCTTGCTCATTTTGGGGTTCATCAGGTTGTGGGGGAGATGGTGTAGTCCCATTTTGAGACGCCCCATCATTACCGGTTGGTTTTGTTATGGGTTCTGTTCCTTCGGCTTCCATTGGTTCAGATGGTGCTGTGGACACCCCATCAGGTTTCATCGCCAATATTACCCGATGATTGGTTGCTGCTTGATATGATCGCTGGATTCAGTGCTGCTCACACACTGAACCCAGGAATAATGGATGTGTTCAACTCAACTGCCCTGTATAAAAAAACAAAACAAAAAAAACAGGAAAGACAATTAAATGCTATTTGCAGTGACTTTTTTTGGCTCTACGCACCTGAAGAAACTTGATTATAACTCAGTTGGAGTGTAACAGTTGCTTCTCATACAAAAACACAAATACAATTAGTTTGGCAGAGAAATGCTTTTGCTGCGTGTAATAGATTTGAAGAATTTTAAGTAACCATGGAACTGAAAGAGTTTAAAAGTAAAACATTCTACTGCAAGAGGAAGCAGCATTTTTTAAAGGGAACCATTTCCTATGAAGGCCAACTTGGAAAATACAGGAAATGATATATTATGAAAGAACCAAAATACAAAGAGATCAAGTCCAGGTCGAACATCCTACATAAGTCCTTGTCATCTTTCAGTTGTTTAGAATCTAGAATGGACTACACTGTAAAAATGATCCTGTTAAATGTGATATAGCTAGGTAACTTTACAATTAATAGTTTTTACTGTAGCATTTTTAGTTTTTCTGTTCTGTAAAAATTACATTTTTACACTGTAACAGTTTGATAGTGATGCAGAAAAGTGTTCTGTAAGTATTCTGAGTGGGTCTCAAAGACATGAGTCTGAATTGAACACTAGGCTGCATAAAAATCTAAATGTTAAGATGATTTATTGATTTGATTCATTTATGTGGATCATTTACACAGAGCAGTCACCACCACCTGCTCTACAGAAATAGGATGCCATTATCTGGACTTCACCTACCTGTTCATACAAACTAGTAATTTCCTGTCTGTCAAGTGTAAACAGAGATGGCATCATTATATACAGTGGTATTAGTGTCCCAGTATACATCTTCAAGATTCAAATCCACAACTTTGTGTCATAAATATACCCAAATCAAAATCTGTCAGAATTCTAAAAGAAAGTCAATATATGTCCATTTCACTGGAGCACTGCTCTACGCAAGTCATTTTCTTCCTTCAGGGACTGACGCAAAAGCTCGTCAGCAAAAAGATTGTGGCATGGGATTTGAAGAAAGGAGGATAAAGAGTCAGTGTGGTGAAGAGGGGGGCCATGAACCCATTCACCCCATCCTTTTTCCAAACTCTTTTATTCAGAATCCTCTTGTCTTTCTCTTCCCCCCTTAAACAGTTCTCCTTAGCCACATCCCCCCTCTTTCTTCTACTCTCCTTCCCCTCCTCCTCTCCATCAGATCCGTTCCCTGTCTGCAGCCACACAGATGGCCCTAGCAGCTGAGTTATTGTTCTGGCTCTCCAATAAACCCAAGCCACCAAACCAGAGAGCAAATAAAGCCAGAGAAAGGGGAAAATTGTGGGACGAAGTAACAATGACAAGGCAAGCAGAGAAATCAAATTTTAAAGTGACACCATCCAGAAGATGAGTGGACTCAATGGTGTGACAATCAAGAAGAGGAAAACAAACAACCAAACTGACGAAAGCCCCTCAGAAATGTCCCTCAGGAGACAGAAAACAAAGAGGATGCATGACACGTGATCTAGAAAACTTGTCAACCTACAGGCCAAGATGATGAATTGGGAGGTCATTGTTCTGCCCATGACAGGACAAAAATTACCCAGCAGCCCTGCTGCTGTGTCTCCATGGTGATGTGAAGATCAAAAAGGGAACATTTGAAAAAAGGGATCCAATTTAATCAGAAGACACAAAGTTTCAGTAAAAAAAACTCATAGCACAGATCCTTAGAAAACAAAATAAGTTGAATCCAATTATGAGTTCAGCCGTTTTATATCCACAGTTCAGACTGTTTCCCATAAATATCACTTCATTAGTCACTCTCTTTTTCCAGTAGTAGGTAAAACATGAGCAAAGTGTGCATTTTGGATACATTTTTATTCTTATATTTATTAGTTTTCAGGTTTTAGTAATTTTTTGTTGTTATTTTTATTATTTGTTTTATATGTCTATAGTGTTTTATTCATTTTACTTCAGTTTTAGTTTTAATTTTAATACATCAAGTTAAACTAAATGAAAGAGAAATGTTGCCTTTGAAACTATAGCTGAAATAAAAGGTTTCATTTTTTAAATTTAAGTTAACATTTTCTTTTAAGCAATGAAAAAAATGCTTTCATTTGTAGTTTCAGTCAACTATAACCCTGGTGCGCACAAAAGAGAACACAGGGAAAAAGAAATAAGTATAAGGACAAATTAACAAAACAATAAGGGGAGGGTAAGAAAGAATAAGATGTGCTATAATGATTGTGTGTATGTGGGTTATTATGTGTGTCCTCGTTTGACTGGATGAAACCGTTTTGTGTGTTCACAAAGACAGCGGAAAAGGGTAAAGCCTGCTAATGCAAACAGCTTAATCAAAAAGCACTGGAGATTACGTCACACACACATCTCCATTTCACTCACTACACTTCAAATAACAAAACAGGCTTCTTTCAGGAAATCTAACAGCAAAAGCACTTGTGAGAACATTCAGGTGCTCATGAAAAAAACCTGCTTTATTATCCAAACCAAAATTGTTAAAAACAGAGGTTCCTAAAGAGGGGTTTCGCAGTGATACCATAAAAGAACCATTTATTTTTAGTGTGAAAAACATTTTAGTAAACTGAATAACCTTATTCGACTATCAATTACCTTTTGTGGACTGGAAAAGTTCCACGAATGTTAAAGGTTCTTTAATGGAACCACAAATGCCAATAAAGAGCCTTTATTAAAGAGTGCAGATAACATTTCCACCATCAAATTTCCATGGCTTTTCCAGTTCAACATTGCTGCTACTGAATTTAAGACTGTGTGAACACATTCATCCTTATCGAAAAGAACTGACTCGAAACCATTTGCTTACAAATACGAAATTACCATGGCTTTTGAGCAAGCAGTATCTTATGATATCGTACAGCATGAGAGCATAACTATAAAAATGTATATTCACTATTAAAATTTCCATGACTTAACACAATTTTAAAATTTCCTGATATTTCTAGGTTTTCAATGAAAGTAGGAACCCCTTCTGACTCTCCACAACCTCATCCCCATCTTATCCAATATCTTAATCCACCATTTGTTTGGATTAGGGCATTTACATGTATAGACAGAGGATTATAAAGGTGCCATGAGGACATTTTTAAAACACGTGTGCTTTGCTAATCCTAAACCTATATTAAACCTCAGGACTTATCAAATCTAAAATAAAATCTTTATAAAGCTGCTTTCCACACAGGGACGTCCTTAAAGTGTGTCTGTCATGTTATACTTACTGTAGTAGCTTGATGGACTGTGTTGTGACGGCTTCCCACTAAGCACTTCAGAAACATTTGCAGGTGACAGCTAGCGACATACACAGGCACTAAGCAAAAGCCACATTCTAGGTTCAGTTTCCAGAGAACTTCTGCATGAGAGATACTGACAAAGCTAAAAGGAATAAATAAAGAGGTCTTGCAAACCCAAATTCCTGCACAGGGCCTCCAGTTCCTCAGGGCCGAGCCATAACCAGCTGTCACAGACAGACATGCAGCTATTTCCATGCAGCTGTAGTTGGCCACATCCTGCATTCTTGTAATAAGAGCCAGTAGCAGGCCTTCGTTTATCAAATATGCCCTTATCGACTTGGGTATAATTTGTAATTTTACATGAAATTTATAATCTGCAACTTTAACCTGACGATAACAGGAAAATAATTACGATGAGAGATGGATTACCAAAACAGACTTTACCAGAGAAGTCTAAAAAAAAATAAAAAGACAGAAATGACACAAACACATTCTCCTCATGCAGTCTGCCCATACAAGGCAGCGCTCTCACAACTCTACTACTGGCACACAGACTCCTAAGGATCAACACATGAAAACATTGAAAGAGTGCAGCAAAACACCCCTCCTTTCCCCTCTCTTTTACTCCCTCCACATTACAGTCAATTATTCATCTGACTCCCACATCGACTCCATGAGGCCGTTCTCACTAAGATTAAAATGCTGTAATGTGCATAAAGCTATATTGTTTAAGGCTTGTTCTTATTCTTTGTGCATTTTTCACTTGTCAGGTCTAAACATGTCTAAAGTTTGCATTGTTTTCATAACATGAAATGTCTTTACTATCACTTTTGATCAATTTAGTGCATCCCTTTTGAATAAAAGTAGGCTATTATTTTCCTAAATAATAATCTTACTGACCCCAAGCTTTTAAACAGTACAAGAAAACATGCAAATAATTAAATAGCCTAATGGCAAATTATTACAAAAAAGTTTTGAATAAATAAAATTCAAAACATCATCAGAAATCAAGGATGTGCTTACATATATCTGCTTCAAGTTGATGATTCAGTGTTCAGCATTTGCACACTTGAAACCAACATGTGAAATTTGCATGGACAATCTGTGGGTGTTCACTTTTTACTTTCCCTCTTCCCATATAGGAAACAACAGCCAGTAATAACTAGGCCAAACGTTTTCAGTATTAACGTCGAAGGATGTGCAGAATATGGCAGATTTTCAAAAACCACCACAGGAGAAAAAGCTTCTGTCTGCGCCTGCATATCAGTTACATTCAGAACAAAATGGAACATGCTGTGCAGTGCTGGAAACCCAGATTCCCATCTTTCTCCCCGAGTAACATCTCGGCATGTTTATGAGCACACCACATTCCTTAAAACGGACAAGAGACAGGAAGTCGCAATATTCATATACACCCACAACTGTGAGAGTGAAAACTGCCCCTGTGAAACAGGCTCCTCACAGGAAGGGGGAAATTCTTTAATACGCTCAAGCTAATAAAACAGTTCCCAGTGGTGGGTGTGATTTCTCATCTTTTCGATTCTCCACTCACTATCACATATAAAACCACCCACAGAGACAGAATTTAACCGTATAGATACTGCACAAATCAACACAAATTTCTCCCCCATTCACCCTAGTTCCTTCAGTTTCAGTTTTATCTTGGTCAGTTTGAAGCAACTGGTCACCATTATAGAAATAGTTCACCCAAAAAATTCAAATGTACTGTTAATTTACTTGCCCTCAGACCAGTGAAGATGATTTTTAGCTGAAACCATGGTGCTTGGTGATTCATGAAAAACAAGTCAATGGCTACAATCACTTTTAAGAAGGAGGAAAAAAAAAAAAAAAAAAAAAACATAAGGCAACA
>JAFVLL020025762.1:0-30023 GCA_021397915.2 Tor tambroides | reverse complement strand
TTGCTGTGTCTTGCCTTTGCCATACCTGTTTGCTGTCTCCTGACCCTGCCTGTATGACTATGTTATTTAATAAAGCTTTGCATATGGATCCGCACATCTCACGTCTCTCCAGCCCCGTAACAATATTAATTATTTTCTATAAACTGTTATTTTAAATTGTAATAATATTTCAGAATATTGCTGTTTTACTGTACTTTTGATCAGATAAACGCATCCTTGGTGAGCATAAGAGGCTGTTTTAAAGACATTAAAGAATCTTACTGACCCCAAACTTTTGAACCGTAGTGTATTTGTATATTGCCACTTAATATATTTATTAAGACATTAAATAAAACATTAAGAGTTTCCTATAAAAATCATCTGCACCTGCCATCAACACCAGATGTGCAATTCCAGAACACACAGCATACATTTATGTAAACAATTACTGATATCTGCTGCACAGAATTATCACCGCTAGTATTAGTTTGTTTTTCAATAAACACGTGTCTATACAGTCTACAGGATTGTGTGAAGGAGCTGGAGGAAGAGCTTCGTTTGGAATACATTCACACTATGAACCGGATGTGTTTTGATAAGGTGGTACAGGAAAACCCAGAAGAGTTCCCCCACATCAAAATTCCTCAAAAAGAACCCAAGAAAGTTCCTGAGAAAGGTAGAGAGATGGACTTCAAAGAAAAGGAGACTTGCAGACTGTCTGGGATTTAATGTTGTTGATTTATTTTATGGGCCCACCCACAGCGTGCTGTCTCCTTTCCTCCTAGGCTTTGTGTCAGTCCCTGACTATCCTTTTGAGAAGAACCGTGAAGCTTTTGTCTTTAATACTCTCTTCACTAAGCCCGAGGTGATCACTGTGCTGTCCATGGTGAGAGACCAACTGGCATGTTTACCACATGTCTAAACTGTGTTGCCTGATGGCACTGATACGCAGCATTCAGCAGGACACACTCAGGTTCCTGGTGCAGGACCCCCCTGGCCAGCTTAGCCAAATTATTGCTCGAAGCTTGCCACAATGTCCTACACTGCTCCAAAGATCTGACCTGGGGCTCTGATCTCATAAACAGCCCATACAAATATGTGAATTCTTATTATCCTGGTTACTGCTTCTTAAATATGCTTGATTATGTTTGATGTTGCTTTATATTAAATGTCTTTTCTTTAAATGATCAAATCTAAATCGGTAGTTCTTAATCAGGGGGTCAGGGCCCACTAGAGGGCCTAGGCAAATGTAATAAATTAATTAAGTATTTTGAATCACATTTAGTTATATCAATGTACTGTTTTTAATGCTAAAAAAACTACAAAAAATAAGTTCTGTCATGATAACTCTCAGAGAGATTGGTATGGTAATGTACATGACAATGTTAATGTGTTTGGTCTTGGCGGAATAGATCTGCTACGCTGTTGCTGCGGCAGAGCATGTGCAGCGACTTACCACTGCCAATACATCCACAACATGTTGCTGTAAGCATGTAAGAAATACTGCTGCTGCACATAAAGCATATATGAAATAACCCCATAGCATACATGAATCACCCTGTAGCAGATCTATACAGGTGGAGCTGGGGAAGGTGGAGGATTTCTGAAGTGCACTTAGGGTTGCCACCCATCCCTTAAAATACGTAATCGTCCCATATTTAAAGGTAAAATGATGCATCCCATATCAAATCAAAGGCCAACACATAGTTGAATCAACAAATAAGTATTTTGCACTGTTTATAATAGTAATAGCAATTCTAATGAAATCAGTTTCATAAGAAGTATTAGAGAAGCTCATTTGTGCGTAATTGCATTTTGGCATCTTTGTTTCCATATAGTGAATCTCCAGAACGCATACCATTAAAGCCCTTTCATACGACTGCATCATGCGGTAAACCTGCGCAGTTTTAAAACATCTAGGAGCTCACGTCCGCCCTTTGAACACAAGGCTCTCCAGATGTAGAGCTGAATGGGAATGTTATCAATGGGTCTGCCCAGTAACTAATGATGAACGTGCAGTTTGCAGAGAAGCATTTCAGTTGATGATGGTGGAGTGTCTGACTTGAAAAATGAAAATTTTGTCATCGTTTACACACCCACAAGTTGTTCCAAACCTGTAATAATTTCTTTCTTCTGTTGAACATAAAAGAAGATACTTTGAAGAATGTGGGTAACCAAACAGTTTCTGGTCCCCAATGACTCTAAAAGTATTTTTTCTCTATATGGAAGTTACTGAGGACCAGAAGCTGTTTAGTTACCCACATTCTTCAAAGTATCTTATTTTGTGTTCAGCAGAAGAAAGAACTTTATGCAGGCTTAGAACAACCTAGGTAAATTAGGACAGAATTTTCATTTTTGGGTGAACTGTACCTTTAAAGTGACATACACATCTGTGCTTCTAAAGGTCGTGAATAGGTGTCCTCCATCAGCAGAAAGCTGTCTGACAAACCCAGCTGCATTGAGGAGCTCATAGAGCAGAGAGAATGGATGAAACTACTCCCCGAGCAACTCAAAGCACATGAAGTATAGTCACTGTTTTATTATTTGTTGTTAACACCCTCCTTTACAAAATCTAGTTATCCTTTGTGTTTTACCTTTAATGGGAAGGGATAGTGGAGAAGGGACAGAAAACGATGCCACCATGTGGCATATCAGAGCACATGCACTACTCACTGGCCACATCTTCCTAATTTTGATAGTACTTCTTTTGCTTTTTTAAATGTTTTTTGTACTTTGTCAAATGATTAAATGACCCATTACGCCATCCTCTTTATTGTTAATTAGTCATTTTTGTGTACTTTGGCTATGGCAGTTAACACATTACCTCCTGTTGCTGTTGCCGTTCCATCAGCATCTGTTGCTTAAAGTCCCAAAGTCTCATTGCATTGTTGCATTTAATGCTGAATGACTTTTTTTGCTGAATGTCTTCCTCTGCTAATGGCCTCCTGTAGGAGTGTTAGTCCAAAGCTACGTCTGATTATGATCTAATAGATGAACTCTTCTACAGTCTCTCCGATGAAGATGTCGGTGAGAAGTGAGTTCAGCATTGCCTCGCCATTGAAATAAACAGTGTGTTAACACAGTTGCTTTTAACTGCTAATCTAAAGTCAGCCATTCTACAGATCTATATCACATTTCTTCAGTAGCTGAGCTCCTAAATACTAAATGTTGTGTAGGTGGACAGCAATGGCCTGGCCCTGGATGATCCTGAACCAGATGGAGAGAGTGAAAGCCCAGCATGCTGAGGATGAAGAACGCTTCCTTAAGATCCAGCTTGTCGAACAAAACAGCTTCCTGGATCTCTTGAATGTCCTGCAGGTCAGACTCATGAAGTCAGAAATGCAATGTTTTGCCTTGAATAGATAGGATAGTCACTCTGGGCATTGCAATTAAGTCACCTCTGTTAATTTTCAGATGACGGTGGCTGGATTATGTTACACAAACCTTGGGCGAGCGCATGAGGTGGCAAATGAGGTGCGGAGAGTGATCAAGCAGCTGAAAGAGTGTCAGGAAATGGCACAGCTTTACAACAACCGTGAGCGACTCTTTGGCAAATCAGTCTCTGATGTAGGTTAACTCTACATGCAAATTTGTGTGTAGTGATTTTGTTATTTTGTTTTTATGACATTAATGAGACCATACATTTTCTAAGAACATTAAAATAAATGACATTTTTAACTGAAAAAATATCTGGTATATGTTTTATGGTTGTGTTCTAGTACACCGAGCTACAGAAGCTGAACAGAGAGTTTCAGCCATTTTATGAACTGTGGAAGACAGCATCTGATTGGCTGTGTTGGCATGAAAGCTGGCTCAACGACTGTCAGCCATCAACCCTGAACAACTGGAGTATAATGTCAATGATGCTTACAAGACTATGCACCAGTGTGTCAAACAGTTTAAAGACATTCCTGGTAAGCAGGAACCAATGTTAGAGGACACAAACAAATATTGTATGTTAACATCAAAAATGAGATACGTTTTCCTGTTTACAAGTAAAGTTTAAATTTTCATGAATACAAAAGGAGAAGGAAAATTTATGGTTTAGACATATGTATAAAGTGTATGTATCATACTGTTCATAACATGTTTTTATCATTGACTCTATTCAGCCTGTCAAGAAGTGGCATCTCAAATCCGGCATAAGATTGAAGAGTTCCGTCTATTCATTCCTCTGATCCGGGGCCTCAGGAATCCTGGCATGCGGAATCGCCACTGGGAACTTCTTTTTGAGCGTATTAACATGAATATAAAGTCTACAGCAAACCTCACCTTTTCCCTTTGTCTGGAGCTGGGCCTACAAGATCATGCAGAGGAAATCACCCAAGTGGCTCAGGAGGCTGGAAAAGAATATGCTATTGAGCAAGTGAGAGCAATATTTGTCCCAAAGAGTTGTTTTTCAGATAGTATATTTTGTATTTATGAGGCACATAAGAACAGTGTGTGTCATGGAAAATACATGAAGGATAAGTTTGCTGATTTTCAACCAGCTTTGTGTTGTTACCGTGTCGGTAGTATATGAAAATAAGCAATGTATACTCATGTATATGACTCAGAGCTGACATTTTGCATCATCTAGCTGACTTTTGACAGCTCCAGGGCTTTTTGTTAAAACTACAGCTTGTACTTCCACATTATCTGTTTATTTAGTTAGTTATTTTTTGCATTTCTTCTGCATAGACAGCCAAGTTTTATCACAAGCTCGTCTTGTCAGTGGTGAATTACTCCTGTAAATTTAATCAACACATATAAAAATCAATTGGAATTCATTATTTAATTAGAAATTACAATACGTTGTGAGATCATTTGTTGAGGCTTATTGAGCCCTGAGGTAGTGCTACACCACAAGGACCATTAAAGGCCAGAAGTGGAGCAGCACTGCACGACCCATTAAGCCCAGTGGTGGAGCTGCACCATGGGGCCCACTGCATTTCAAAGCTAGGGGAATCTGTTGTTGTTGATATCAGATTGTAATTTAAAATTCTGGCTGCTTGAGGTCAAGATATTGTCTCTAGATGTACTCATATTTTATGAGATATTTTCTAGCCCTTTGATAAATTATACAAATTAACAACATCACGGGAACACTTTTGCTTGTGGATAATTGGTTGGTTTTTTTTTTATTGCATAACAGAACAATTCCAGAGACATATTATGTCATATGACAGTATTTTTGCTCTCATACATAGGGTCTGAAAAAGATGGAAGAGAAGTGGTCAACAGTGATGTTTGAGGTGATGCCTTATAAGCAGACAGGGACTTACATCTTGAAGAGCCCAGACGAAGCTTCGCAGCTCCTGGATGACCACATTCTAATGACCCAGAGCATGGCCTTCTCCCCATATAAAAAACCCTTTGAGGAGAGAATCAGCACTAAATTGAAAATGACATAGGTAAACCAATAATCTTGCCGGTATGATTCTGAAATCTGCATGGTGAGGTACTTTTGAATTGTTTGTTTAGTTTGCTTGTAGGTGTCTTTACAAAAACAATAAATACAATTCTTTGTGTGACTGTGGTATTCTGCTGGTAGGATGTTTTAGAAGAGTGGCTCATCTGTCAGCGGTCGTGGCTGTACATGGAACCTATTTTCAGCTCTGATGACATCAACCGCCAGCTGCCTGTGGAAGGGAAGAGGTATCTGACCATGGAGCACACCTGGAGGAAGATCATGAAGGCTGCCCATGATAATAACAAGCTGAGCATGGTCAGACTACTTAATCATATTATATCCGATTTGTCAGTGGTTTATCAAAGAATTGAGATGTGATTGTCTTTATGAGTCCAGGTGATTGAGGTGTGTCCCGAACCACGTCTATTGGCCAGTCTCAAAGACTGTAACAATTTACTGGAGCTTGTGCAGAAAGGACTAAGTGAATACCTGGAGACCAAATGAAGTGCCTTCCCCAGGTAAATATGATCAGTTTTTATGGTTTCATTCAACAGTAGTGAAGGCCCAACTTATTCGATTTCTGTATATTTCCTACTTGCTGAAGGGCACAGGTAAATATGACATTTATTATATTGGGTTTATGTGAAGATTGTTTTATGTTCATTTAAATTAGAAGTTGATATTTTTTAAAGTCTAATAAATGTTAAAATTGATAGCTCTCAATTATACTGTAATGTTGAATGACCATAGTTAATGGACAAATATAAGAGAAAAAACAATTTCCTAGACTAGAGACATCAGTAGTATGGGTATCAGTGATACTCGCCTTCAGTCATAAAAAAGATGCCATTAAACAAATGTTAAAAATATACTGTCTTTGTTGTTTCTACATTAATTTGAAGACTGAATGTGAAATTATTGCAACATAAAAGTATATTTAAAAACTTTAATGTTAGTCGGGATTAATCACATTTAATTTCAGAAAAAATGTGTGATTAATTAATTAATTTTCACTAATATATATAAATATAGAAATCTTTTGTAACATTATGATAGTAGTATTGTAAAAGAGAGAGACATCAGAGTTTACACATATTAGTGTTTGTTTTTTCATAGATATTATTGACATGATGACCTGTACATCAGAGCAGTAAATGCTGAGTTCTTATATGGTTAGGAGTACCTTGGTAACTCAGGACGACTTGTTATCACTCCATTGACAGACAGGTGACAATTTAGAAAACTGAACTTCATTTATACATAACTGTACATATGCTTTTCGAAGAAAAGTATTATACAGGATACTTTCGTGGTTAGAAATGAAAATTATACACAATGTCTGTCCACCACACAGGTGCTACCTCACCCTGACTGGTGCGCTTCACTTAAAATTTGGAGGTGCCCCGGCGGGCCCTGCGGGTACAGGAAAGACAGAGACCACTAAAGATCTGGGCAAAGCTCTGGCCATCCAGACTGTAGTTTTTAACTGCTCTGATCAGCTGGACTTCATAGCTATGGGCAAGTTCCTCAAAGGCTTGGCTAGTTCTGGGGCCTGGGCCTGCTTTGATGAATTCAATCGAATTGATGTGGAGGTTTTATCAGTTGTGGCTCAACAGATCACAACCATCCAAAAAACCCAGCAGCTAAGAGTGAGTAAAATCACACATCACACAGCATCATCTAGTAAATTGTTTTTAAAAAACCTTATTCTTATAGACTAGAAAAGCCATGAAAATCCATTGGTGAAAAATGTCATAAACCCTGATGTTGTGTTTGTTGTGTTCAGGTGAAGAAATTCGTATTTGAAGGCATGGAAATCGCTCTTGTTCCATCCTGTGCGGTCTTCATCACTATGAATCCTGGTTATGCTGGTCAAACTGAACTACCAGATAATTTAAAGGTAATTTAAATGTACAGAACTCACCAGCAGCAATGTAAATCTCAAAATATAAAAGCCTGCTTGATACTGTACTGTGTTCCTTAGGCCCTCTTCCGTCCCGTGGCTATGATGATCCCTGATTACGCCATGATAGCAGAGATCTCTCTTTACTCATTCGGCTTGAGTGATGCCAAAGTCTTGTCCAAAAAAATCACCAGCACCTTCAAACTGTCCTCAGAACAGCTCAGCTCACAGGTTTGACTTTTATGGCAATGAGTGCAGCCAAGTTTTGGGGGAATTTCATAGACAGTCAGGAAAGAAAAATAGGCTTCATCTGCTTGTTTCTTCTGTTTGTTCTGCTTGTTCATCCAGACTTCATCTATTTGTTTTGTGTGAAATTGACTTTGTTGCATGTTGTCAATTAGGAGCACTATGATTTTGGGATGAGAGCTATAAAAACTGTGATCTCTGCAGCTGAAAGCTTGAAGAGGGAAAATCCTGATGTGAATGAGGTTTGATGTTACACAATATTTCTATGTGTTTTTGCTCTGCAGTATTCTTTTAAAAGTTGTTGAACTTTTTTCTGCAGTTTAACCTATTCTTTAAGCACCATAGATATAAAACCATCTGCTGCTAAATTGATTGTATGATTTCTGCAGGAGCTGATATGTCTGCATGCCATCAGTTGTACCAAAGTTCCTTCAGGACGACCTCAAGCTCTTCAGTTACATTGCGTCCGACCTCTTCCCCAAGATCCGTGAAGAGCCAATAGACTATGGTACCTTAGAAGAGTCCATCAGGAATGTCTGTGCAGCCAAGTCCCTTAAAGATGTGGATGGTGAGTGTGCGTTTGAATTATGTGATTTATAAGAAAACAATAGCAAATCATTTTTCTTACCAAAATGATTATGTCGAATTATCAATAGCTCTAAATATTTTTGATGTCTATTTTCTCCAGTGCTGTAATTTGGAAAAAAAGTCATATGAAATGCTCAACTGGTTAGTCAGCAAAATTTTTTTTAGTGTTTTTCTTGTCTTGCAAGCTTTATAACCAAGTGTATTCAATTGTATGAGACCACTGTAGTCAGACATGGTCTAATGTTGGTAGGACCTTCAGGCTCTGGGAAAACAAAGGTAAGCTTCACTAGTACACAAACTAGTGCACAAATGAACAAGCTGCATCAACAATGGCAAATTCTGATTTTGGAATTCGCTTATATGCACTCTCACAAACTTATAGTGTTATGAAGTGCTGGGAGCAGCAATGACAGCATTGAAAGCAGGGGTGATTCTAGGATTTTTATTTTAGGGGGGCTCAGCCCCCAGTGATATATATATTCAGAATATATATATTCAAATGAAAATGGCAACATAATCGTTTTATAAAGTATATGCGTTCATATGTGCTTCATTTTCACTGGAGGAAACCTGTGGTGTGATGAGGGGTGAACAGCAGCGAAAACTTAGGCTACAGTAACGTTAGATGGGGAACCGATTGCTCCCCGTGATATTTTGTAAACTGTATTTATGACAAAGAACAGCACTGATGCAGATATTATAACAGTCTGTCGATAAACACACACCTGGTCCTCTGTTTCTCGCTCTGCGCCGCCGCGGTCTGATGATTGAAAAAGAACGCACTGAAAGACAGGGAGCACTGAAAATCGAACGAAGTCTACCGCCATTTTCATATTAAATTTAAAGGGGACTGAGGCGATCACGAAATCGTGTACAGTTTATGGAGCTAATCGCAAAATTTTAGGGGGGCTGAGTAGATATTTTAGGGGGCTATAGCCCCCCTAAAAATGGCCTAGCGACGCCCATGATTGAAAGGCCAACCCTCAGTTAGTGGAGGAGTATATGAGTCTGTACAGACCTATGTGCTCAACCCAAAATCCATCACTATGGGGCAGCTTTATGGAGAATTTGACCAGCTTACTCATGAGTGTTGAGTGCACTCTGAATTTATTGTAATAACAATACTGTACAAGTTGACGTAGCCTCCTGGGCAGCGCTTCCTTTGCGTTTTGCTGATCTGAGCTTATACTATCCAATCTTAAAGGGGACATTGGACGCAAAATTCACTTTTACATAGTGTTTACATATTAGCAGTGCGTGGACACAACTATCCTGCAATTATATAAAATTCATTCACTCCTTTTTTTAATCCCCCAAAAATGATCAATTATCAAGCCATTTTGAGTTTCTGAGCAACATGACGTCATACTGCTCAGGCCCCGCCCGCAACTGCTGACGGACTGTCCCATATTAGCATGTGGTACGCTGTCTGCCATTTTGTTCACGCTCAATCAGACTTCATTTACTCCTGACATGAGAGCCACTGAGGATGCAGTGGATTAGTTTTGTTTTTAATGGTAACGTGCCACTGAATACACACAAAAAACGGAAAAGAGAGGGATGGAGCGAGCAGTAGGTCATTATCATTTAAAGAGACATGTACCGAAATGGATCACTGTAAACAGAGCTGTTTTTGACAAGGTAAAAAGGTATTGTTTTAGATGACCATTAAGGAATTTTAAACAAAGTATGTTGCAGACATTTCTTGAAGACCCTAAAGAATTATACCAACTTGTCAAAAATGGGCATCCAATGTCCTCTTTAATAAAGGGAAAACATTCTTAAAAATAAATCTTGTTAAAAGTAAAAGTACACACACTGTTAAATTACAGGACAGATGGTATACTATCTTGTCTCATTCGGGATGGAGCTGCCTCCATGGACCAGGAGAAGAAGTGGTACATGTTTGATGGACCTGTGGATGCTGTGCGGATCGAGAACATGAACACGGTTCTGGATGACAACAAGAAGCTGTGTCTAAGTTCTGGAGAGATCATCAAACTCTCTGACGTATGAGAATTTTTGCTAATGGCCACTTTTTGCCTGCCTGTGCTGTACCTCCTTTGTGTAACTATAATGTGTTTTTCTGACAATGTTTTGGCCCTCAGGTGATGACTATGATGTTTGAGGTGCAGGATTTGGCAGTGGCATCTCCTGCCACGGTTTCTCGTTGTGGCATGGTGTATCTTGAGCCTAGTATTCTGGGTCTGACTCCATTCACAGAATGTTGGCTCCGCATGATCCCAGACATGTTTCAGCCCTACACAGATCAACTCAACTCTCTCTTCACTAGGTTCTTACAGGTGATTGGTCCTGTAGTGTTTTACATATTTTTATTTTTAAATTAAATACTATAAATTGAATTAGAAGCACTGTAGTTTATGTGGTCAAAATCTGTTGATCAAATAAAAGTGAACATATTGTAAGGTATGTAGTTCATTGTCTGTCAAGGTTTTGAGGTGTTTTTTTGTGCTGCCTCAGGACTCCATCCAGTTTGTCAGAAAATCAGTGAAGGAGGTGATCACCTCCATGGACAGCAATCTCACCTGTTCTCTGCTGAAACTGCTGGACTGTTTCTTTCAGCCCTTCATCCCATGAGAGGTCAGAGAACTTTTTAGCATTCCAGTGGTTAAACTAATTTATTCATAGCTAAAGAATTTTATGTGTGTGTGTGTGTGTGTGTGTGTGTGTGTGTGTGTGTGGTTAGGGTAAGAAGCCCCCTTCCCTGGAGAGACTGTCTTGGCTGCTGGAGCTGATTGAGCCCTGGTTTATCTTTTCTCTCATATAGAGTGTTGGAGCTACAGGAGATGCTGCCAGCTGCCAACGTTTCAGTTCATGGCTCAGGGGCAAGATGGTTGAAGAAAAGGTCAATAGCAGAATAAATTTATCATGAAGCTCAGTGCTATTAGCAATGATTTACATGCTGTAGATAATTACACAAAAGTGCCACAGAGCATTCAAATAATTTGTATTGCTTTTTGTAAGTTTATTCATTCAGAGCTGCATTTTGCAAACCTTGTTTGTTTTTCAGGTCCAACTGTGTTTCCCTGAGGAGGGACTAGTGTACGATTATCATTTAGATGATGCAGGAATAAGTTGTTTTAATGAGGAGGAGGAGGAGGAGGGAAAAGAGAGGAAGGTGAGAATGTTTTCTCTAATATTGAGGTGAAATATTTTTTTAAATGATAGAATAAACATGCATTCATTTGATTATTCAAATGCTTCAGGTACAATGGGTCAATTGGATGAAATATGACCAGGAAGTGGTCATCACCCCAGAAACCAGCTACTCTGACGTCATCGTGCCCACAGTCGACACTGTTCGCATGTCCTTTCTGATAGACATGCTGCTTTCCAATAAAAAGCCTGTGAGTAGTTTCGACTCTCATTCTACATGCAGTCAACTTAATGTCATACGTATGTGCTGCTAAGCTTGTTTCCTCTTTTGATTTGTCAGGTCTTGTGCATTGGACCAACTGGCACAGGAAAGACCCTGACCATATCAGACAAGCTTCTCAAGAACATGCCTGCTGAATACGTCACTCACTTCCTAATGTTCTCTGCTCGCACCTCTGCCAACCAGACTCAAGATTATATCGACAGCAAACTTGATAGAAGGTTCTTCCACTGTCTCTACTTCTGATCACTCTATTATTGATATACATTTTTTCTGTACATATTACTAGATTTAGTATTTACACATATCTTACTTGCAGACGTAAAGGTGTATTTGGGCCTCCTTTGGGAAAATATTTTATTTTCTTCATTGATGATCTGAACATGCCCATGCTGGAAACATACGGAGCCCAGCCTCCCATTGAACTGCTGCGCCAGTGGATGGATCATGGAGACTGGTATGACAGGAAACAGATAGGTGTGTTTGCAAATCTAGTATGCATATTCATACTGTACATGCACTATAGTGTACAAAAATACTTTGTTAAAAATCTGATTCATCCTGTGTGTTTAACAGGCACATTTAAAAACCTTGTTGACATAAACTTTGCATGTGCCATGGGCCCTCCTGGTGGCGGCAGGAACCCCATCACTCAACGCTTCACACGCCACTTCAACTTCCTGTCTTTCACTGAAATGGATGCCAGCAAGAAGAAGATCTTTTCCACCATCCTGGGGAATTGGATGGGTGAGTGACAGTCATCATGCAGGCATCTAGATATGAATGTGTTTTAATGTGGGTTTTCAACCTGTCAGAAGCTTTGGTAGCATTTTAAATGATGTTTTTAATGTTCTGATTTGTTTATTTTTTATTTCATTTATTATTATTTTTTTTACAGATGGAAATATGAGTAAAAAGGACCCAGGCAGTAAGCTTGATACAGGGAGAGAAACAGAAAGATAGACAGAGAGAATGAAGAGAAAGACTAAACCACTAAATGTCAAATTTCTTATTGATTTTTACAATATAAGTTACTAATGTACTTCTTAAATGAGAAATGCAAAATGGATTTTCTCACGCAAACTCATTTTGTATCTGTGATTTCTAGAGAAAGTTCCAGAAATTAAGCCGTTCAATGAGCCACTAGTGGATGCCACATTTAGGGTGTACTCCACTCTTACCTCTGCTCTCCTACCCACACCTGCTAAATCCCACTATACGTTCAACCTGAGGGACCTCTCAAAAGTCTTCCAGGGCATCCTGATGGCAGAGGCTGGAAAAATCGAGGTACCATCATTAATAAGTCTCGGGTTTTTAGATATTTCATCTTTTATCTATTCAAATCTTCATAAAATCTTTTGTGTCACCTTTGTTTGCTCAGAATAAAATACAGCTGTTGCAGCTTTGGTACCATGAGAGCTGCAGGGTGTTCCAAGATCGACTGGTCAGGGATGAGGACAGGAAGTGGTTTGACCAACTCCTCCACACTCACATACAGGAGTTTGGGTGCAAGATTGAGGAGGTTGTTCCGTACCAGCCAATCCTATATGGGGACTTCATGTTCTCTGGGGCTGTCAAGGTCTACTGGCTGACTGAAGATAAAGAAAATGTAAATTGGGCTTATATTGCCCAATCTGATTGATTTGGTTAGTGGTGCTTGCTAAACATATCAATAATGCCTCAAATTGTGTGGATATTACATTTCTGAAAGATCAGAGCAGTGTTATTTTATTTTGAGTGATATAATATTAGAGTTTTTGTTGACATTTGTTGTTGTTTGTTTGAATTAGATTGTATATTTTCTGCTTTCATTTTAAAGTTTTTGTAATTGTGTGTATATATAGAGAGAGACAGAGAGAGAGAGAGAGTGTTTATTAAAATATTGTTTTTAGTTTTAGTTGTATTTATTGTAACTGTTTTAGTACTTTGAATGAATTGTAACAAAATAAGCTGATTTATCTAAATATATATACATACACTGGGGTTCAAATGTTTGGGATCAGTAGGATTTTTTATGTTTTTTAAAGAAGTCTCTTCAAGGCTGCATTTATTTCATCAAAAAAAAATACATAAAAAAACAGTAATACTGTGAAATATTTCTACAATTTAAAATAAAGGTTTTCTATTTTAATACACTTTAAAACAGTTTAAATCTGTGATGCAAAGCTGAATTTTCATCAGCCATTACTACAGTCTTCAGTGTCACATTATCCTTCATAAATCGTTCTAATATGCTGTACTGACCCCAAACTTCTGAGCAGTAGTGTATAATGTTAAAAAAGATTTGTATTTTAAATAAATGCTGCTCTTTTTAACATTTATTCATAAAAGAATCCTGAAAAAAGTATTACAGTTTCCAAAAAATATTAAGCAGCAGAACTGTTTCCAACGCTGAAAATAAATCAGCATATGAATTATTTCAGTTCATGTTTATTTTATTTCAAGTGATTTTTTTTAACAATAATAACCCTGGATCAGACTTCTGTGTGGGCAACCACTCGTTGTTAAAATGTAACCTCTTTATTTTTTTGCCAATTTGCATGCTTTGGCAAGTATTTAACAGAAAAGAATTGTTTTTTAAATCAAAAGTGTTTTTTTCTTGAAGTTTTGTTCTGTATCCACTAATACAGCTGGCCAGTGTGATGGAGGAGTACATGGATGATTATAACCAGACCAGCACCGCTAAGATGAAGCTGGTGCTGTTCATGGACGCCATACAGCATGTGTGTCGTATCAGCCGTATCCTGCGCCAGCCCCTGGGGAACGCTTTGCTGTTAGGAGTTGGTGGCAGTGGACGCCAGTCCCTTACCAGGCTAGCCACACACATGTGAGACCAGAAGAGTTGTTGTGCTGAACCCTTAAAATATAATTAGCATCACTAATGAGAGTCAGTTGAATAAGGCTTTATTTTATCAAAACCAGAAGTTACACTGACCCACCGAATTGAAACTGTATTTAACAATTTTGACATCAGTACTTTTAATAAAATGATCCTTGCCTGTAAACTTTTTGCTATGCCACCCATGTAGAACTGAAAAGAATTATTATGTCATGCCTGGAACACATATGTGAGCAACGTTCAATATCGGTACCGACTATTTGAACACATCTAATAAACTGTGACATATATAATACATCATTTTATAATAGACACAATATTTATACACAAGGAAAACAAGAAGTTGATGCTAGAATGTGTTTAAAGGGGCAACACTGGAAAGTAGACACTAGTCAGATGTTAAACTTTAGTTAATACTATTGAAAATGTCTCTATACATGACCACCCACAAAGAAATGATTACAGTGTGACTCTTTCCATTATATCCCAGCTTCATATTAAACATTCAGTCATCATTCATATGTCAATTTGGAAACCGTCCATAAGCGATAGACCAAATTAAAGACCTCATCTATGGCTTCACTGTTGAACACAGATTTTATGATTGTGACTGTCCTTATATTGTCAGAGCTGAACATGAGTGCTTCCAGATTGAACTCTCCAAAAACTATGGCTTCCCAGAGTGGAGAGAGGACATCAAGAGCATCATGCTAAAGGCTGGTCTGCAGAATGTGCAAATCACCTTCCTGTTTGTAGATACACAGGTGAGATCACAGATTATAAACATTTTGACATTATATACTAGATATACTGTTCAAAAGTTTAGTATCGGTAAGATTTTTAAATGTTTATTAAAGAAGTCTCTTATGCTCACTAAGGCTGTTTTTATTTGATCAGAAATAGTAAACACAGTAATGTATTTTAAAATGTAATTTATTCCTGTGAAGCTGAATTTACTACAGTCTTCAGTGTCACATGATCCTTCAGAAATCTTCCTATGTTCCTAAAAGATTTATCTGCAAGAAAAAGACACTTTTGGCAAACACACGACAGCTTGCTGTCCAAGTCTTTAACACATTTTACCTGCTGGTTTTCAGATTAAGAGTGAATCGTTCCTGGAGGATGTGAATAACATCCTGAATTCAGGCGATGTGCCCAATCTTTATACTTCAGAGGAGCAGGAAAGGATCCTGACTGCCATGAAACCTGTGGTTCAGGACATGGGCCAGCAGCCCACAAAAGCTAACCTCATGGCAGCCTAAGTCAAGAGAGTCCGCAGCAACATCCACACTGTTCTCTGCATGAGGTTTGTCTTGATATTAATACTACTGTTGATACTTCAGTGCTCCAAATATACTGTTCAAAACTATTGCAGAGATCTAGTGTAACACTAGGTTTTTTGTGTCTGTTGTCTCATTTGTTTGAAAAAGATATCCCATTTCAGCTTGGAATATACAGTAAACAGTTGGAAACTGTGTCTCAAGACTTCTGTTCTCTGTCTCCATCTACAGTCCAGTAGGGGAAGTGTTTCGGGCTCGCCTCAGGCAGTTCCCCCTCACTGCTCAACTGCTGCACCATTGACCGGTTCAGTGCATGGCCACATGAGGCTCTACAGTCTGTAGCAACATCTTTCCTCAATGAGCTTCCAGAACTGGAGGGCAGCCCTGCAGCCATCCAAAGCCTGGTCAGTAAAAGTGTGTGACATGCATGTGTACAAGAACATAAAACTGACCTGTTGTCTCTCTGTACAGGCACTGATGTGTGTTGAGATCCATCAAATGGTGTCCAGGATGTGTGAGGCTGAACTTGGCTGAACTTTCCCGGTACAACTACGTCACTCCTAAGAGTTACTTGGAGCTCCTCAGTATCTTCTCATCTCTGATTGGCCAGAAGAAGCAGGAGCTACATTTGGGAAACGTCTTATTCTTCCTACACATTCTACATTATCTACAAACGTGTTTTATGATTGTATGTGAATGTGTGTAGTTGCTGAGTACAGCAGAGGATGTGAGCAAAATGCAGGAAGAGTTGGAGATGATGAGGCCTCAGCTGGAGGAAGCAGCCAAGGACACTGTGATCACCATGGAGAAAATAAAAGTGAATAAAACATCAAAAATAAAAAGTTTCGGAATGCAAACATGAATGAATAAAATTCCACATTGATGTGTGTGTAGAAAGATATGGTGGTAGCTGAGGAGACCCGTGTAGCGGTGCAGGCTGAGGAGGCTAAAGCCACTGAAAAGGCTCATGTGGCACAGGCCATCGCTGATGATGCTCAGAAAGATCTGAATGAAGCGTTCCTGCCTTGGACGTCGCCCTCGCTAGCCTGAGGTCGCTGAAAAAGAATGATGTCGTTGAGGTGCATATATTATATTTTCCATTAAAAAAATACTACAATGTTTAGGTCATGCCAGCTCACAAGGAGAGGTGTGTTTGATGCATACTGTAGGTGCGGGCTCTGCAGAGGCCTCCTCAAGGAATGAAGCTGGTTATAGAAGCCGTCTGTATCCTGAAGGGTATCAAACCCAAGAAAGTTGCAGGAGAGAAGCTCGGAGAGAAGGTTGATGTCTACTGGGATGCAGGAAAGGGCCTTCTGCAGGATCCAGGAAAATTCCTGGAAAGTCTCTTCAAGTATGACAAGGTGAGATGAAGATTTTGTATGTGGGTAATGTGTGTCCTTTTTTGTTTACTGCGTACCTAGTGAAAAATAAATATACTAAAATGTATTTGAAATACATTTATTTCATGCTAAGTATACTACAAATATATTTACGTATTTATGTACTTAATAAAAATACCCTTCAGTTGTACTTTTAGTATGCTAAACTGGTATACTTAAAGTCTGCTCAGTTCAAACAACTAATTTTGTATTAATGGACTTTAATTGGGCGAAAGTAGTGCTAAAGTCCAACTAAAGATATGCTGAAGTATATTTGATTGTGCTAAAGTGGAACTATTGCAAGTATACTTTTGGTAAACTTAAAATAGCTTGCATTTAAAGACTGATATTATTCAAAGATCATACAATCCTCATCAGTAGTGACATTCGACACATTTTAGGCTTAATATTAAGCAATGTGCATTGTGCACAAGTAATACTCCAAATGAAGTTTAATGCTAATTTTTATATCAGTACGTCTCGAGCGATATGTCAGTAAATAGATTTAAACTGTACTTAGTATGAAATAAATGTATTTTAAATATATGACTTTTTTACAAGGGGTGATATGTCGATATTAAGATATGTTGATTTTTTGTTGGTGGTATATTAGTATTTTTGAGAAATGTAATTAATAAAATGAAATATACACCACCGTTCAAAAGTCTGGGGTTAGAGAATTCAGCTTTGCTGTCACAGAAATAAATTACATTTTTAAATATATTAAAGTAGAAAACAATTATTTTAAATTGTAATAAGATTTCACAATATTACTGTTTTAACTGTATTTTATATCAAATAAATGCAGCTTTGGTAAGCATAAAAGTATTTGTTTTATTTGAAAAACATAAAAAGATTTTTACAGAGCTCAAACATTGTAACATTTTAAGCACAAATTCAAAATCTTCATGCCATTAGAATTATTAATTGAAGCCCGAAATGTATAATTTCCATTGTTCTTGTCTTTTATCCCACAGGATAACATCCCAGATTCGGTGATCAAACAAGTACAGCCTTACATTGACAACCCAGAGTTCCAGCCTGACTCAATCGCCAAGGTCTCCAAAGCCTGCACTTCCATCTGTCAGTGGGTGCGAGCAATGCATGTGTACCAGATCTGTAGAGCCCAAATGGGTAGGAGCTTGATTCCTTTCTACTAAATCCATTGTTTAGCTTAAATATCCTTAGATGTTCATTCCATTTTTTGTGTATTTGTTTTTATATCTTTGTCTGTAATTACAAAATTTTAAGCATTTTTCTGCCTAAAGCTGTTCAGAATAATGCTTACAAACATGTTGAAGTTTTTGTGAAAAGACCAAAACTGAGGCTAATTTTAATAATTATATTAATTTGTTTCTATGTGTGTGTGAGCAGCAAGCCTTGCAGGAAGCTCAGGAGGATCTGGCTGTAACACAGTGCATTCGGGATGATGCTAAAGAGAAGCTAGCAGCTGTAGAGGAGGGCATGGCCACACTGCAGGCCAAGTATTATGAGTGCCTGGCCAAGAGAGATGAGCTAGATGCCAAATGTCAGCTGTGTGAGAACAGATTGATCCGTGCAGATAAGGTGAGTAGAGACTGTTTAATTTTGCGTTTATCTCACTGTGACATTGGCCTGTCAAACTTACCTCTTTATCATGCCAGCCTGATTTGCATCAGTATGAAAAATGACTAGTGAATATGTTTTGTAGAAGTTTACTATACTTTGAGTTTATACTGAGCACATGGTGGTTCAGACATTGGATGTTGTTGTGTGTGGCAGCTGATTGGTGTCTGGCTGACGAGAAGGTGCGCTGGAGAGAGACAGTGCAGCAGCTGGAGTACATGGTGAATAACGTGGCAGGAGATGTGCTGCTCGCTGCAGGATACGTTGCTTACCTCGGACCCTTCACTGTGAGTGTGTGGGAGTGCGGCAGGGAAAATGCATGTTGGGTAGAATGTTTGAATATTTTAATGAGTTAATTATGAAGACGGTTGTTTACGAAATCAATCATGGTTGTTTGAAATCAGGTCATATTTCACCCTAAAATCAAAAGAAATGATTTTTTCTTATTATTTTCTTGACAAATAAGCACTTTTTCCCCCTCATTGCTATAATTTAGAAAAACCTCATCTTTAACATTTAATTGTGAGAGAGTAGATGTAAACATGTATGATTTCTGCAGGGAGAATATCGTTCAGCAATGGCTGAGGAGCGGCTCAGGGGTTTTAAAGAACTGGCAGTCCCTCACACAGAACGGCCCAACTTGATCAGCACACTTGGAGACAAAGTCAAGATCCGCTTCTGGCAGGTTAGAGACCAACACATAAGAATTTCAGTGCATAGACATAATACTGTTTGTTATGTAAATATGCTAGTTAGTAACATTTTAAGTGTATTTATTTATTTGTGTGTGTAATTTTGTTTGTACTGTAGATTGCAGGGCTGCCCAAGGATAGACTTTCTTTGGAGGACGGAGTAATCACGCAATACTCTCAACGCTGGCTTCTGTTAATCAATCCGCAGGGACAGGCCAACAAGTGGATTAAGAACATGGTAGTAATTATACAGAATTATACTAAAAACATTTTTTTACCTTACATAACAAAACTAACTAGCTAAATCATGCACTAGTGTCCAGAAGTGAAGTGAAGTGAAGTGAAGTGACGTGTAGCCAAGTATAACTAACCCTAACCAAGTATAACCCTAACACTAACACTAACCCTAACCCTAACCCATCCAAGTGCACACACATAGTAGTGAATGCACACACACACACACACACACACCGTGAACACACACCTAGGTTTGATTCAATAATTTTTTAAATAAAATGTTTTTGAAAGAAGTCTCTTATGTTCACCAGTCTGCATATAATTGATCAAAAATTACAGTAAAATATTAATGTTGTGAAAATATTATTAGAATTTCATATATTAGTCATTTTCTATTTTTAATATATTTTAAAATGTAATTTAATCTTATGATGGCAAAGCTGAATTTTCAGCTTCATTACTACTCCAGTCTTCAGTGTCACTTGATCCTTCTAAAATCATTCTAATATGCTGATTTGCTGCTCAAGAAACGTTTCTTTTTATTATATGTGTTAAAGACAATTATACTTTATACTGTACCTTTTTGAAAACTGATACCGATTCAAAAGAGTGTCATTTATTTGAAATGGATATTACATAATACCATAGTAACACTATAAATGTCTTTCCTGTCACTTTTGATCATTTTGTGTCCTTGCTGAATAAAAATATGGTCACTCTTTATTTTAAGGTCCAATTCTTGCTATTAACAAACAATTAACTATGAATTTTGGCTCAATAAACTCCTAATTTGCTGCTTATTAATAGTTAGCAAGGTAGTTGTTAAGTTTAGGTATTGGGTAGGATTATGGATGTAGAATATGGTCATGCAGAATATGTGCTTTATAAGTACTAATATACTGCCAATATGTTAATAATAGTTAATAGTATGAATTGGTCCCTATACTAAAGTGTTACCAAAATATTAATTTCTTCAAAAAATAAAATAAAATTTTAATGACCCTAAAGTTTTGAATAGTATTGTGTGTATTGTACTGTATAATTTACCCCAATGCAAGTTTGTTTCTGCCTTTTCTCATGGTCTTTGTTTTTGTTCTGTTTCTGCAGGAGCACGATAACACATTAGCTGTGATGAAGCTGAGTGACCGAGACTTCCTGCGTAGTTTAGAAAATGGAAAGCCTTGCTTGCTGGAGAATGTTGGGGAGGAGCTAGACCCTGCATTGGACCCTGTGCTCCTACGACAGGTATGCATCACTGTTTTGTGTGAATAAATCATAAAACAAAGCTCAAAATGTGCTATAGCCACCACATGAATATGAACAGTGTTTGACGATTTAAATTAAACTTTTATTATAGTATTTCTTAGCTGCCTTTAGTGTAAATCTGACTTTCTTGAGTGTATGCTCTTCAGACATATACCCATGAAGGTAACGTAGTTCTAAAGCTCGGAGACACTGTCATTCACTATCAGTGATGCCGGTAACGCGTTACTTAGTAGCGCGTTACTCTAATATGACCAATTTTTCCAGTAACGACTAATCTAACGCGTTACTATTTCCATACCAGTAATCAAATTAAAGTTACTTGTCCAAGCCACTGTGCGTTACTATTTCTTTAATTTTTTTTTAAGCAAAACCTATTTGGTTTCTTCTTGCGTCTCGGGGAGTGACATCACGTATGCGACAGGTCATATTTTCAGACAACTCACCTACCAAGCGCTGCCACAAGGCGACAGTTACCGAACAACAATGCAGGGAGGAGAGAGATATGCGTTTTCTAGCTGGAAATATAGTCACTATTTTGAGTTTGTATCAGCCAAAGATGATAATATTAAGGTTCGTTGTATACTCTGTGCTGGCGACAAAGTGTTATCTAGCTTTAAAAACACTACGTCAAACTTGAAGAAACATTTGGAGTCGCAGCACGCCACAGTGAAACTTTCAGAGAGAGTCCCACCTGGTGGTACGAGTCTGGGAGGTTTGGTGCTCACGCCTAGAAGAAATCGACTTTCTGACAAGAGGTTTGAGAAGCTTCTGTTACTGAGGTACAACCACTGGTTTACTCGCCCCACTCCACTGTTTCCCTCATAACATGCGATGACAACATAAGATGTTATATGTGGATGGTATAAAAAGTATTTATGTTAAGTCAAGAAAGACTTATTTTTTCTAAAAAGTATTCATGTTAAATGAAGTCAAGAAAGAAAAAAAGAGACTTGTTTTTCTAAAAAGTATTTATGTTAAGTGAAGTCAAGAAAGACTTATTTTTTCTAAAAAGTATTTATGTTCAATGAAGTCAAGAAAGAGAAAAAAAAGAGACTTGTTTCTCTAAAAAGTATTTGTTAAGTGAAGTCAAGAAAGACTTATTTTTTCTAAAGTATTTATGTTAAATGAAGTCAAGAAAGACTTATTTTTTCTAAAAAGTATTTATGTTCAATGAAGTCAAGAAAGAGAAAAAAAGAGACTTGTTTCTCTAAAAAGTATTTATGTTATATGAAGTCAAGAAAGACTGTCTTTATTTATTTTTATACAAACGTGTATTTCTGTCAGGAAATAGTTTTTAAGTTCAACTTAAAATGTCAAGACAAGAGATACATTGTTGACGTTACTGTTAAAATGCACCAACAATAAAGTAAGCATTGGCAAAACTGGTTGTCGTTTTTATGTTTGGGGGGGGGGGTGTTATTGGCAGCTGCTGAAAGTAACTAATAAAGTAACTTGTAATCTAACTTAGTTACTTTTAAAATAAAGTAATCAGTGAAGTAACTAAGTTACTTTTGAAAGGAGTAATCAGTAGTCAGTAATTCGATTACTATTTCAAAGTAACTGTGGCAACACTGTTCACTATCATGATGACTTCAAGATGTACATCACTACTAAGCTGCCCAACCCACATTACTCACCGGAGATCTCTACTAAAGTGACTCTCATTAACTTCACCCTTTCACCCAGGTGCTGCTCTTAAATTTCTTAAGACAAGAAAATAATGAAGGCTTCTGAATTTCACATGTGTTGGGTTTCTTTGCTTGTTCATATAGTGGGCTGGAGGATCAGCTACTAGGCTGTCTCGTAGCTCAAGAGAGACCCGATCTGGAAAAGGTGAAGAACCAACTCATTGTGAGTAATGTACAAATGAAACAGGAGTTAAAGGAGATAGAAGATCAAATCCTGTTCCGACAGAGCTCTTCAGAGGGAAACCCTGTTGATGACGAGGAACTGATAAGAGTCCTTGCGGCCTCAAAAGTCAAAGCTGAAGAAATTCAAGTCTGAAAGAAATGCTTGTGCAGAGTTAAATCTGCCTTCTATTTATTTTAGCATTTGCTGTAGAAATCTAATACCAAATAAGTGGTTTTCAAACCATTAGGCTAAAATGACTGCAGCTGAGGCGACTGAGAGGGACATTGATGCCACACGTCTGGAATACGTCCCAGTGGCTGTCAGAGCCCAGATCCTCTTCTTCTGTGTGTCAGATCTGTCAAATGTGGACCCCATGTACCAGTACTCTCTGGAGTGGTTCCTTGGGATTTTTATGAGTGGCATTACAAACTCAAAGAAAGCAGGTGAAAACATACCCTTCTATTATTAACATTCAGCACTGAAGAACATGCAAAGGTTTTTAGACCAGTGGTTATCAACCTTTTTGACTCCAAGGTCATTTTCCACTACCCACAACAATATTCACTGGCCCCATAGCTTTTCCAATTATTTGTGATTTACTGGATAAAGGTTAATATATATATATATATATATATATATATATATACACCGAACAAAATTATAAACACAGCACTTTTGTTTTTGCCCCCATTTTTCATGAGCTGATCTCAAAGATCTAAGACTTTTTCTATGTACACAAAAGGCCTATTTCGCTCAAATATTGTTCACAAATCTGTCTAAATCTGTGTTAGTGAGCACTTCTCCTTTGCGAGATAATCCATCCACCTCACAGGTGTGGCATATCAAGACGCTGATTAAACAGCATGATTATTGCACAGGTGTGCCTTAGGCTGGCCACAATAAAAGGCTACTCTAAAATGTGCAGTTTTATCACACAGCACAATGCCACAGATGTCGCAAGTTTTGAGGGAGTGTGCAATTGGCATGCTGACTGCAGGAATGTCCACCAGAGCTGTTGCCCGTGAATTGAATGTTCATTTCTTTACTATAAGCCGTCTCCAAAGACGTTTCAGAGAATTTGGCAGTACATCCAACCGGCCTCACAACCGCAGACCACGTGTAACCACACCAGCCCAGGACCACCACATCCAGCATCCTCACCTCAAAGATCGTCTGAGACCAGCCACCCGGACAGCTGCTGCAGCAACTAGTTTGCTTAACCAAAGAATTTCTGAATCAAACTGTCAGAACTGTCGCTTTAAGTTTCCCAGCGGAGGCGGGACGCATATTTTTCTCTCTCCCTGTCCTCCCCGTTATTTCCCTGCTTGCTCTCTTGTCTCGTCTATTGTCTAATACTTGAGAGACTCCTCTCTGGACTGCTCTCCAAAACTGAAAAATCATGGATTTATCAACTGGTCTCTCAACGCAATTGACACCATCTTCTCGACGAGAAGCTTGGGTTCGGGGGAACCTGACTGCCCTGCCGGAACGTTCGCAGCTGGCTACACGATGGACGCGTGGGAGAGGTGGCGGGTCGTGTGTCTGGCGGCTCTTTCCGTGGAGGACATTGAAGATATCTACCTATTCGGAACCATGATAACAGGTCTTCTGCTGATTGGATTAGGCTTTGCCCTGGGTTATCGAAGAATTCAGAAAACGGGAACAGCTGTTCAAAGCCTCACAAGGCTGCCCGTCATGATTGAAGCAGTGGGCAGAGCGGTCAGCATTGAGACTGAGACTATTAACCGCAATATGGATTCCATCACGGAGAAGCTCACGGCTTTGCAAAGGAAAATTGATGGTTTTGTGGACCAGAATGGACAAAGAGAGTAGCCGTGGAATTTGGAATGCGGCTACTCGCCCCAAGACCAAACATTTGCAATCTTATCTTTTCGGCTCCCCCTAAACCAGCACTGGCCTTGGCCAAGGCCGCTGTTGGAAAACAACCCGGGAAGAGCACTGCAGTGAGACGCTCTTGCTTTCCTCCCCCATTCCACAGACATTTGCTGACTACACACAGACTTTACATATATACAGATATGCATTCACCTCCCCACCCCCGATCCATCGCCTCCGTCGCTTTGTACCGCCAGCCTGACAAGCGGGTCCGTGACCAGCGCTACACTGGCTGCAGGACCGGATGGCCGTTTGCCGGAGCTGGATCACCTCCCCTGTTGCAAAGTCGTGTGTCTATGCTGTATTGATTATGTGCTTTTTGTTGCTGAGGTGTTTTTTTCTGTTCTCACACTGTACTCCCCAAGGAGCATAGTCTGGGGGTTATTTTTTTTCTCCTCCCCTTCCTCATGTTATGCTGTATTTTTTTTCAACTCCCTGTCTTCCTGTCCTGTCTACCCCCATTGTCATATTGTATGTATGTATGTATGTATGGACAGGTTGATGGCTAATTTCGCTGGTACTTGTGACTAGTGACAATAAAGGGCTACTACTACTACTACTACCAGCCCAGGACCTCCACATCCAGCATCTTCACCTCCAAGATCGTCTGAGACCAGCCACCCGGACAGCTGCTGCAGCAATCAGTTTGCTTAACCAAAGAATTTCTGATCAAACTGTCAGAAACCGTCTCAGGGAAGCTCATCTGCATGCTCGTCGTCCTCATCGGGGTCTCGACTTGACTGCAGTTCGTCGTCGTAAACGACTTGAGTGGACAAATGCTCACATTCGATGGCGTCTGGCACTTTGGAGAGGTATTCTCTTTACGGATGAATCCCGGTTTTCACTGTACAGGGCAGATGGCAGACAGTGTGTATGGCGTCGTGTGGGTGAATGGTTTGCTGATGTCAACGTTGTGGATCGAGTGGCCCATGGTGGCGGTAGGGTTATGGTATGGGCAGACGTATGTTATGGACAACGAACACAGGTGCATTTTATTGATGGCATTTTAAATGCACAGAGATCCTGAGGCCCATTGTTGTGCCATTCATCCACGACCATCACCTCATGTTGCAGCATGATAATGCATGGCCCCATGTTGCAAGGATCTGTACACAATTCCTGGAAGCTGAAAACATCCCAGTTCTTGGGTGGCCAGCATACTCACCGGACATGTCACCCATTGAGCATATTTGGGATGCTTTGGATCGGCGTGTACGAAAGCGTGTTCCAGTTCCTGCCAATATCCAGCAACTTCGCACAGCCATTGAAGAGGAGTGGACCAACATTCCACAGGCCACAATCAACAACCTGAAAAGTCTTAGATCTTTGAGTTCAGCTCATGAAAAATGGGAGCAAAAACAAGTGTTGCGTTTATAATTTTGTTCAGTGTATATATATATATTTTTTTTTTTTGAGAAAGTAAAATTAGAGCTTGGTAGAACTAGAAAAAAATATATTAATTATAAAAATGCCCATGGTGTTTTATTTTATTAATTCACATGACTTTTTCAGGACTAGAAATTGAAGTTAATTTATTAATTTTGAAACATAGCTATAAGATTTATATCCAGGTTTACCAAGACAGTGGGAACCACGGTTTTAGACATCTTCTAGATATTTACAGTAATAGTTAATAAACAATATAAATTCTTTTATAAATTAACACACAGTGATTAACTGTCTGATTAACTAACTGATTATCTTGCTTATTTCCCCACAGATGAAGTGAAGGAGCGTATTTTCAACATTCTTCACCTTCAGCTTGTACAGTAACATCTGTCGCAGCCTTTTTGAGAAACACAAGCTGATGTTTGCCTTCCTCCTTTGTTCCAGAATCCTGATGAATGACAGCAAGATTGATGGTCAGCAACACACAAAAAAAACAGGATTAAATGTCTCTTCATGTTACCCTTTATTTTTCTTTTTTTTATCTCAGCCTCTTTCTTTCCATCCAGCAAATATTTACGGCAGATGTTTATCAGAGATTATCAGAGACCACACAGGGACATTTAAAACAAGTTCATTAAGTGAATTCTGTCTCTGTTTTCTTTTGATCTTTATCACTCAAGCTGTTTTTAATAATTCTAATATTTATTCCACTATAAATCCAGCTTTATTTGATTGTGCTGTGATAAAAGCAAATGAACAGTCAACACCAGGTTGTCATGTTATTGTCTGTGTTTGTAGTGAGGAAGAAATAATAACAAAGTAAAGAAATATCTTGATTTGTATATAAATGTCTGTGTGTGTGGACAGGCTGAGTGGCAATACTTGTTAACAGGAGGGCGGCCCCAGCATCAGTCTCCAAATCCTGCTCCAAACTCAGGACATACTGGCACTGAGCGCCGTGCCCACCTTCAGTAACCTGCCAGAGAGCTTCTCCAAACATGAATCTGCATTCAAGAGTATATTCGACAACAGCCAACCACACAGGTAGCAACAAACACACTTGTAGGCCCTATTAGAGGTTGTAAATGTCAGGTTTAGATTCTTAGTTATGTATGTGAACAGGGAGCCTCTTCCAGTCAAGTGGGACAGCGGTTTAGACTAGTTTCAGAAGCTGCTGGTTCTGCGCTGTCTGAGAGCTGACTGGCTCACTCATGGCCTGCAGGACTTTGTGGTTTCACAGCTGGGTCAGAACTTCATCGAGCCTCAGGTACCCACACATACACTCTATATACACCGCACTCATATCATCATATAACGGCATTAACAATCTAATAGCATTTTGATAATAACAGAACACTGTTTATGTAAGAAATTCACATTAGAATGTTAAATAAACAGGTTAATTGTAGTTCACCCTGTAGCAGGTATTTGCATATTTTTTAGTCATACTAATAATGTTTTTCTGTATGACTCACTGTTTTTGGTTTTGATTTGTCATGTCTCTCATTCCACCATGTTTCTCTTGTCTCTCAGACATCAGACCTGTCTGTGGTGTTTAAAGATTCGTCTCCTTCCACCGCTCTCATTTTTATGCTTTCTCCTGGTACCGACCCTGCTGCTGACCTCTATAAGTTTGCAGAGGTCATGAAGTTTTCAAAGAAGATGACCGCCATCTCCCTCGGCCAAGGACAGGTTAGAACACAAAACATTTAGAGATAAACATATGCAGAAACTGATATCATAAATGTAGAGTCAGACTAAGCTGTCTCTGCAAAAAAAAAAACATAACACAATTGTTTTAAGTATGTCCTACATGGGATTTTAGTTCAAAGTATCCACCTTTGAGACCCTGAGCCTAAGATACTCTCCATACATATTCTTCTTTTCAGTTGACGAATGCTAATAAAAGATGACTTCTCACCTTAGTGCTAATTGTGTTCCTATTTAAGGTTTCTGAAAGCGTGCAATGTTCTGTGCCACCTACTAAAGAACTATGACATACCTGACCTACAGACTCACACCAACCAGTTTACATAAATATTCAACATTACACTAGTGTCATAACAATGTAAACTTTCAGATCATGTCTTTAGTGCAAGTACTTCCCTTTCCTGTATACGTTTTGATAGCCTTTTAATCATTTCAAAACATAAAAAAAATAAAAAGCCAGTATAATATTGTTTAGTTTCACCCACTTTATTCCATTCACACCTTGCTAATATTGTGCACTCAACTGCCATGCATTGTATAGGCATTAGTGATGGATGAGTGAAGGAGTGAGTCATTTTGGACACATCATAAGACACTAAATCTGACTATATTTGGCTGACAGCATTGTTTGTATGTCAGGGCCCCAGTGCTGAAGCCATGATGCACAGTGCCATGGAGAAAGGACAATGGGTTTTCTTCCAGAACTGCCATCTCGCTCCCAGCTGGATGCCATCTCTGGAGAGACTCATTGAGAACATCGATTCTGACAAAGTTTGACACACCTGACTAGCTATTTTAGTTTTTATTGACTGTTTGACAAAGATACCTATTAATCTTTGTTATATTCATTGGTTTTTCAAAAGGAAGAGTTCATTTAAATATATTGAAAAAACTGTTTGTATTGTACTGTTTGTAGGTTCATCAGGACTTTCGTCTTTGGCTCACTAGTCTGCCCAGCAACAAGTTCCCAGTGTCAATTCTGCAGAATAGCTCCAAGATGAACATAGAACCACCACGAGGCATTAAAGCCAATCTCCTGAGGACCTATGGCAGCCTCGCTGATGATTTCATCACTTCCTACACTAAGGTTCCTGTTCAAAAGATGCACATGTTTTTTTGTTTTGTTATGTTGAGGAAAAAATTGTTGGATTATAGCAAATATACACTACCGCTCAGAAGTTTGGTGTCAGTAAGATATTTAATGTTTTTTATAAAAGACTCTTATGCTCACCAAGGCTGCATTTATTTGATCACAATTAAAGAATAAATTGTGAAATATTATTACAAATTAATAACTGTTTTCTTTTTTTAGTATATTTTAAAATGTAATTTATTCCTGTGATGGCAAAGCTGAATTTTCAGCAGCTAAAGAACCTTTATCACAGCTGAAAACACTTTTGCTGCTAGATATTTTTGCGGAAACCATAATTTTTTTTTCAGTATTCTTTGATAAATAGGAAGTTCAAAAGAACAGCATTTATTTGAAATAGAAATCTTTTGTTTTTAATGTCACTTTTAATGCATCCTTGCTTAATAAAAATATTTCTTTAAAAAATCTTATTCTGACTCCACGTTTTTGAGCGCTAGTGCCTATATGTAAATATATAATATGATATCTTTCTTGTTTATTACTAAAATATATTTCTCTTTTACTCTCTTTCTGTATTTCTTTTGGCAGACGGCGGAGTTTAAGGCTCTCCTCCTGTCTCTGTGCCTTTTCCATGGAAATGCCATTGAGCGCAGGAAATTCGGCCCACTGGGATTTAACATTCCATACAAGTTTACGGATGGGGACCTGAACATCTGCATCAGCCAGCTGAAAATGTTCCTGGATGAATATCAGGACATCCCATATAAGGCAAATCCAGACATTCTCTTGCCACACACAGAGTTTCATGTCTCTCTGCAAAGTATTTCCCTTCCTTTGCTCACATCCTTAGCTGACTATAAATATGCCATTTTAAGCAATTACAGCACATTTAAAAATCTATATTTGGTAGACTTAATATTTTTATTATGTACTCCTCACAAATCTTACTGATATTTCTCTCCCTCACTGTTCAGGTTCTGAAGTATACTGCGGGAGAAATAAACTACGGGGGTCGTGTGACAGACAACTGGGATCGCCGTTGCATCCTAAACATCCTGGAGGATTTCTACTGCCCCGATGTCCTGGGCCCTGAACACATTTACTCTCCTTCTGGAGATTACAGACAAATCAGCACTGAGAACAATGTCAAGGTCCAGAACTGATATCTCTTAACCTCAGATATTATGAAAAAACAATAAAGCTGATTGCAGATCAGTGCAAAAGGAACTTTTCCTTCCACATGCTCACAATTTAGCACAGTCTTGTGTTCTGTTATGAGTTATG
>JAFVLL020025761.1:0-20637 GCA_021397915.2 Tor tambroides | reverse complement strand
CATCCATGTATTTAATTATTTAATGTATATTGAAAATATACGGAATAATATATTGTGTTAAGATATTACAGTGCATTGAGTAATACATAAAGAACTGCCAGTTTTTATATACTGAAAATAAAAACAATATATTTTCTTCTATACATTGTAATGTATGTAATTTTGTATTCAGTAATACATGTAATAAAATCTTGTACCGTTCGTATATAAATATATTTGATATATGTACTATATGTATTTACATAAATGTATGTGCAACATAAACAACTATGAGGGAAATGTATATAGTGTGTGTGTGTGTGTGTGTGTGTGTGTGTGTGTAAAATATATAAAATCCATCCAATGGTCCAAAAAACCCTGAAATATACCTTAATATTTCTTTTCAGTATAGACACATTTTAATAGGCATTTTAATTCCATATGTGAAATGTGTAATTATGTAAACAATAAATTGAAATATGAGTAAGTTTATAGCTGTATCTAAACACGTGTTAACTCATGAAAGAAAAATTAAATAATCGAGTGCTTCATTAAAGCAAGGAAAAATGTAGTGCAGGTTTGTCTTCACTGTGATGTATTTACATACATGGTCCATGCAAATATTGCAGTGCACTGAAAAATATAAGCACTATAGTTTCCTGTATGTAAATGTATTATTTAATATAGCTATTCCAGAATATTCTTATATGTTTTGTAAGGGCAGGAGCATTAGTGTCACAAGAGGTGTACTATAGATTTCTGGTTGTTTGTTTTGGAATATTTAAGACATACATTTACATAAATATGTAAATAAATACATATTTAAGATGCATTTTTAATCAAAAAGATAAAATAAGGCATTATTATTATGCCTATTGTTATTATTATTATTATTTAATGCGCTTCAAAATGACTTGTTTTGCTTTAAGTGGCAAATAATAATCCTGTTTAAACTGACATAGTTATAAGGTGTTCATTGATTCTAAATAACATGATGGTCATTCTTTTGAAGTGCCAGGTGGACTGCATGAGGTTGGATTACACACATCCTTTTTTGGTCAGTGAGGGTGTCAACAAAGAGTTCATGCACAGTTTGTCACCCTTAAGCCTTTACAGCAGTCTATTTTTGGTAGTGAAAAAAATTATAATGGTTTTAAAGGCTCTTTAATCGGTTCATTCTAAGAGATGGACAACTAGACAGGTGCAATTTTTGTGTAAGAGCCATAAAAAGGGCCATTACGATCTCTGAAGACAGGAGAACAGATAGATCAACGTGTAACTTACAGAGCATTTGGCTTGTAGAAAGAAGTCTATCTCACATCTCTACTGAATATTGATCTAAAAAGCTTAGATGGTTGAAAAAAAATGAAGGCACATTTATTCAGCTCTAGATCATTCAGTAAATAAACAGATACAAAAACTACCCAGATAACAATAGTTTATGCCAAAACTGGCTTACATCTGGCACTTCTGGTTAGTGCAAGATGTGACTGTGGTTTACGGTAACACAGAACAGACTTTTGACAAAAGCATTATTCTCGACAAGAACTGTTCGATTTGACAGGAAAAGGCTGATCCAATACTGTATTAAAACCATCAATCGTTGTTCCTTTTTTTTTACATGACAGGCAGGTAGATTTTAAAATAGATAGGCTGTCATAACTCATTCCAGTAATGGCACAACAATCCAAGCAAATGATTGTATTGACGACGCAGAAGATTTTTATGTTCGGTCTTTCTCAGATGGAACTTCCTTCCATTTTAAAGCCCTAATTTACAGACATTAAAATTCATTTTGACAGAATGCAGTTATGACCTAATTTTTAAATAACAAATAGTATAGCAGCACTATTTCATATCTGTGCAACGAGATGTCTACAGATGCATTACTGCATCAAGCAATCTCAAATTCTGCAGACTTTATGACTATAACATCCTGCTGCAATGTCAGAACATAACAAGGGCTTTATGTCAAAACTGTGATGTGCTAACCTCACAGGTACTGTATTAAATGTGTTTTGGCACTACTACATGACCTGTTGACAAAACAGGAAATCATGACTGAGCAACAAAGGAGCCTAATAAGGATGGTTCAAGATCTGAAGACATCAGAGAGATCACAGCTGCTAGTGACTTCTAAGATGAAAGAGCATGAAATGTTAAACTAAATAGAATGTCAACAGAACAAACATACCACAACACTTAAAACTAACTAACAAGCACCAAATGTGAGTAAAAATTGGCTTTGGTAATTGGATAACACAGCAACTGGCAGCAGTTTTAGCAATTGCAACATAATAAAGGGGTTAAATCCCAATGTGCAAATAAGTCTGGTGACCATTACATTTGTTCTGATGTATCTACATGAGTAAATCAAGCCAAAGAAATACAAACAGAGAGACACTAAGTGTCAAGCTAAAAATCTTTTTTCCATTATAATGGGGCGATATAAAAATAAATAATAATGCAAATATAAAAAAATAAAACAATCTCTAAAATAATATAACAATTAAAATACACTTTAAGGTTAAACTACTTCCAAAGATTTTGCTAAATGCAAGCTTATTTAAAATACTGTAGATCTGTAGAATAGGATGTTAGTCTCTTGACTATAGCTCTCTAAGTACACATGGGAAAATACTTTAATAAGCGCAGGTTACAATGTCAATCACTGAAAAACAGACTGTCAGCAATATGCACAAAACTGCAGCAATTTGGATGTGCATATCCATATGAAAAGAGAAACCAGAAATTCTGGTAACTCCCGGGTCATGGGGCACAATGAAAATTTATACATACTGGCAAACAAATTTGTGAACAGGATAATAAAGTAAATCACCTGCCTAAGCATTCACTGCTGAATCCCATGAAATCACATAGTAAATGATTATATTTCAAAACTCTGCATAAGAAACCAAGACTAAACAGAGTGAAGGAGGTAGCAGAGAAGAGAAAAGGAGTAAATTAGTTATATGAGGAGGGCTCGAACTCTAGAGAGAGCTGATATCCTTGACAGAAGTCTCATGATCTATATCACAGATATCTCTCGTATCTAATCCTGTTTAGACTGATAGCAAGAGCCCTAAGAGGAAATTACTGACTGAATTACAACAACAACAACAGCAAAACTAAAGAGAATTACACCATCGTGACAAGCAAAAAATGTCAAAGTAAGGGAAGGAACTTTCTTTGGAGAGTTGAGCGCATGTCTCCTCAAGGCTGATTGGGCTAATGCAGGAATCATGTCGCTTGTCCCTCTCCTGAATTTTTCATCCATTCTCTGGCCAAAATAAGACTCGGCATCAGATGGGAAAGACTATGATGTAACAGGAAAAGAAAAGGACGTAGAAAGCGGGGAGAGAGAATGTGGCAGATCTCGAATTGAGATGGCAAATAACTGCATCGTTCTACTGTCTGTTGCCCCAGCATGGAGGTTAGACACAGATGGATGGGGCTTAATTTCCTCTTTCCAAACAAATCGTTTAGCTGTTAGCTGTCTCTCATCGAGAGAAGTCTAAAGGAGGCAAAACAAAGAGATGCATGCAAAGAGAAGATTTTCAAGCCAAACAAGCAATCCTGGTAGCCAGTCATAGCCTGTGCTACTCACCACGCTGAAGTCTTCGCTCGAGCAGTTCTGCCCGCTGAAGTTGCAACTCTTCAGCATGTCTTCCAGCTGGTGGCCAGTCCTCTGGAAAATGTCTAGCATGTCAGGGGGTGGGTACTGGAGCTCACTTGGCCGGTGTCCTTTACGGCTCTTGGGCGGCAGGCCGGTGAGGTTAGCCAAGTGGTAGATGTCCGCGTCAGTGAGGGCTGAGAAGCGGAATCGGTTGACGTTGCAGAGCGTGATGGCCGGGAAGGTGAGCTCACGGCGGGTTTCTTCCCTCATAGCTGCGAGGTGGGGTCGCTCTAGATAAGTTGCCGTGCTCCGTGTCGCCTGGTACAGGAAGAGACCAAGCGAGGCCAATAGTGCCAGTCCCCAGAGGGTCTGTCTGAAGCCCAAGCGCCCCGAGGTCCCCAACACCCGAGCCAGACCGTGTAGCGAAGAGGAGCTTGCAAAGGACGCCAGGTCAGCCATGCCTCCCTTTTGCCGCCGAAGGCCTTCATCTAGCATAACGGTTCCGCCTCCTTCTGTCGAGGCCCCCTTGGCTTCGTCACCCTCGGCAAACTTGATTTTACAAACAAATTCGATGGGCATGTGGTTGGCCAGGGCTGTCCTTTGCAAATGACTCTGATCCCTCCTGCTGATCTCTCCCTGAGCCTTTGCTCTTTTCCGTTTCACCAGCTATATTCAACCACGCTGTAGCTGTTTGAACATTTTTTTTCCTAAATCTTCTTTCTCTGAGGTTGTTTTTCTCTCCCGGACCCAGCTACGTTCCTATTTATAACAAATATTTCTCTTTTCAGTTTCACCTTTATCAGCTCTGCGTTCTTCACTTCATCTCTGTTTCATTCTTCCAATACTATTACTTCACTTACTTTTTCTACTCTGTCCATGAGTCTCTCCTACCTCCGCACTTTTCCTTCAGATTCCCATCTCTCTCTTCTTCTCTTCCATCCTTTGCTTCCACTCTCTCCTTCTTTTCTCCTTGGTTTGTGCTGTGGTCTGCTGCTGTTTGAGGAGCAGAGTGCAGATGGTGAGAGGAGGTGCTTCGCTCAGCGTGTGAGTGCCCCAGGATGTGCCACAGCCGTAGACTCCAGAGAGAGTAGAGGCATGAGCTGGAGACTATGAGAGAAAGATGAGAGAGAGACACACACACACATGTGAGTTCCACAGCTCTCCTCAGCTGCTCACTGATGGCTGACGTAGCTGCTGCCCGAACTCCTCTCGCACACTCAGGGAAAGAGAGCGAGAGAGCGATGGAGAGAGTAAGGGAACCGGAGAGAGCACTGATATGAAAGACAGGGAGTACAAATGCTGCCCTCTCTTCATGCCCTACAAGAAAGAGGAGGGGAAGAGAGAGAAGTGGAAGGAGAGATATTTAATATTACATGAGCAGAGAAGGCAGGGGTTATTTCCCCTTCAGTGGAGAAGAGCCGTCCCAACCCACACTAGAGCTTTTATTTCTCTCACAGCAGCAGGTTGTTACATCCACTTTCAGCAGTCACTCACTGTCTCTTCCACGACACTCTCTTTCTTCCACTCTCTGTGCTCTTTCTTTATCTTTCTTTTACTCAGCAGGTGTGAATGTGACTGCACTGTAGGTAAAGTGGGGTGCAAGAATCTGCTAGAAAAAAATGCATCACATTTGGTACGTCCTTCATGGTTTAAAGACAGCACACTCTGCAAGTTTGTTGCACAAATAAGGCTCACAACATGGTTTGTGAAAATAAAATAAAATAAAATAAAAGTTGACGATCCATGCTTTCCAGCATGATTTGACAGTGTTCAAAAGAGCTTCTTTTGTGCTTCAACGGAGGCAAAAAAAAATAAAAATCTGACCATTTATACAAAGAAGTCCACATGGTGAATGTCAAAAATTTGTTTTATATGTTATGGTTAGCAACATAAGAATTTATAACAATAATTTGCAAACATGTATGTCTCTAAAGCTGTTCATACGTAAAAGTTACATTGCAAATGCTGTTAATACAGGTGTATCTCAATAAATTAGAATGTCGTGAAAAAGTTCTTTTTTTTGTAAGTTGTTTCAAAAAGTGAAACTTTCATATATTTTAGATTCATTGCATGTAAAGTAAAAAATTTCAAAAGTTTTTTGTTTTAATTTTGATGATTAGCGCTTACAGCTCATGAAAGTCAAAAATCAGTATCTCAAAATATTAGAATATGTACATTTGAGTTTCAATTAATGACCATCCATACAGTATAAATTCCGGGTATCTCTTGTTCTTTGAAACCACAATAATGGAGAAGACTGCTGACTTGGCAATGATCCAGAAGACGAACATTGACGCCCTCCACAAAGAGGGTAAGTCACAGAGGGTCATTACTGAAAGGTGTAGCTGTTTACAGAGTGCTGTATCAAAGCATATTAAATGCAAAGTTGACGAATTTGGGTAGGAAAAGGTGCACAAGCAACAGGGATGACTGCAAGCTTGAGAATACTGTCAAGCAAAGCTGATTCAAAGACTTGTGAGCTTCACAAGGAGTGGACTGAAGCTGGAGTCAGTGCATGAAGAGTCACCACGCTCGCTACCAAGCCATTTCTGAACCGGAGACAACGTCAGAAGCGTCTTACGTGGACTGTGGAGAAAAAGAACTGGACTGTTTGTCAGTGGTCTAAAGTCCTCTTTTCAGATGAAAGTAAATTTTGCATTTCATTTGGAAATCAAAGTCCCAGAGTCTGGAGGAAGAGTGGAGAGGCACAGAATCCATGTTGCTTGAAGTCCAGTGTGAAGTTTCCACAGTCAGTGATGATTTGGGCTGCCATGTCATCTGCTGGTGTTGGCCCACTGTATTTTCTGAAGTCCACAGTCAATGCAGCCATCTACCAGGAAATTTTAGAGCACTTCATGCTTCCTTCTGCTGACAAGCTTTATGGAGATGCTGATTTCATTTTCCAGCAGGACTTGGCACCTGCCCACAATGCCAAAGGTACCAAAAGCTGCTTCAATGACCATGGTGTTACTGTGCTTGATTGGCCAGCAAACTTGCCTGACCTGAATGGGGTATTCTCAAGAGGAAGATGAGAGACACCAGATCCAACAATGCAGATGACCTGAAGGCCACTATCAAAGCAACCTGGGCTTCCATACCACATCAGCAGTGCCACAAACTGATCACCTCCATGCCACGCTGAATTAAAGCAAAAGGAACCCCTACTAAGTATTGAGTACATATAGAGTAAATGAACATACTTTCCAGAGGGCCAACAATTCCCTAAAAAAATTTTTTATTGGTCTTATGAAGTATTCTAATTTGTTGAATTGGTGGGTTTTTGTTAAATGTGAGCCTAAATCATCACAATTAAGAGAACCAAAGACTTAAACTACTTCAGTCTGTGTGCATTGAATTTATTTAATACACGAGTTTCACAATTTGAGTTGAATTACTGAAATAAATGAACTTTTTCACGACATTCTAATTTATTGAGATGCACCTGTATATGTACTTGGCATAGAGTGCTGCAGCCATAACATCAAAACCCAGAACCTAGATTTCCCTATGGGTTTTTATAATGAGGTTTTTCATTTCATGAGTAAAATAAAGTTTACTTATACTTGTACAATTTGTAAAATATAAAAAGCACACACTCACACCCCAAATGGTCCTATGTAGTTACTTATTACAAACACACATTTTTAAAAAATAAGCATAACTGCATCAAAATTTGTGTTTTCAGTATGAGTGTGTGTGATTTTGAGCATTGTATCGTCAAATACCACAGACCTTGTTTTACTCATAAATTGAAAAACCCCATTATAAAAACCCAAAGGAAAATCACGAGGGAACCCATGGTGAATAAGTCACTTCTGACTTCTTTCCACGCATCAACCACTCTAAGCCACTCCGACTGACAGAGAAGAAGTTTTAAATGCCTCTCACACATGATTTACTCTGCGATGACTCTCCCTGAACGGCTGTCCTCAAATATATTTGGTAAATACAGAGTAAGAACATCAGATCTGGAGTGTGCTGTCTATACTTCATGTCCCAGCAATGTAAATAAGAGATTAATTGAGCAGTGTAGTCTGTATCATTGATTATAATGGAGAAGTGCAGTCAGTGAGCTCGCCCTTTGTGATTGACAGCTCTGGTGATTATAAAGAAAGGGTTTTTTTTGTGCTTTCATCTCTGTTCTGTAGCCTAATAAAAACCTGGAAGTAGAAAACAATTTGTTTTGGCAGCTTGGTTTCAATAAAAGGTGCTTTTAGACTAATGAGAAAGCTTTTGGACTAATGAGAAAGTTTTGAATTCTGAAACTTACAATGTTTTTATACTAGTAGATTTTCATAGTCAAATCAGAATTTTCGAATCCTTCCGATAGTCGACTGATAGTAGAATGCATATGTTTGGGGGCGGGGGCAAAATACATTACCAAGAGTCAAGTTATTAGACAGTCATAAATAGCCTACTAACTTAACACACATGGAAAATGTGTAACGGACGCCGCGCAGATACAAACGGGGTAATTTATGTTTTATGTTTTGATTAAAAGATAGTTAACATTAGCCTAAACGTCAGCGAAACCCTAAGAATTCACAACATTTTTTTTACAATAGTGCTCTCGTTATAACGTTATGTATATGGCAGTAGTTATTGTTCTGCATTTCTGTTTTGTGCTGCGCGCACTGAAGATGACCAGTAGAATGAAGCATTTGATAGCAGATTTTTAATCAATGGGATTTCATTTATCTCATATAAAATGTGCTTCGTTATTTATACAACATGACGTTACAGTGATATTACGACTTATAGGCTATCTGCACAGAATGCCCCTAATGCACATGAAGGTGTCTGCGGGGCTCTGAATGAACTCCTTTTGGGGACGCGTTCTTCACGCAACAACGTGCAGAAACACGGCAACTAAACTCTAAAAACTCACAGCGTTTTATTATAATAGTGTTCTCATTATAATGTTATGTATATGACAGTCTCAGTTATAGTTATGCAGTTATATTCTGCATTGTTGTTTGTCCTGCTCGCGCTGCACGCAATCACAGTTGTAGCCTACTACAATGTAGCGCTTTACTGCAGTGTAACTCAACCAAATGTCCAAATCTTATACGAGATAAATAATATATACAAGATATGTATAAACCAGCTGAAATGTTTTGAAATCACTTGTACTCTACCTGATCGAAAAAAATTCAGTCTTTCACTCTGCCTATGTCAGTTTGAGTCTTGTTAAAGTTTTAATCCCTGCCGCCAAGATGCTCCTCTGTAGGTCACGGATTATGGAAAGTGAAACTTAAATCTATAGAGGTGGTTGGATTTATTCACGCACGTAAAAATATAAATTTATAGCGTCTTTCTTTTCAGATTCTTATTTACAGCATTAACAGAATAGGCTGTATATTAAATTATTGGGAGAAAACCAGTAGGCCTAGTTCTATGTGAAATCAGACATTTGAGCACCCCATACAGCCAAAATGGCATGATCATAACACCTCAGCGAATATTTGACTCAGTCGAATCAGGCTCCTCCTACGGAAGCATCGAGTCTTCGACTATTCGGGGACACCACTATAATATAGTGACCTCTTATATGTCAAATGATCAGGGGAAATTTGATTTCTCAATTTATGACCCCTCTAAATGGGCACTGAGGAAGGGTTGATACTTGAAAACGTTCTAAACTTTTGCTCTTTTGCACCTTTTTGCACATAGGCCTATTTTTGTGACATCTGAGCAATAAATGAAATCAGCCTTTTGGGCTGAATCTGAACGAGTGCGGATCTCTTTCATCTTTGTTTGACCCCTCTAAATGCCAATATTCTTTTTCTGCTCTTCTCTATATTTCCTGCTTATTTCTTCTGGAAATAATGGAGATGCTCTTGTCATTTATTATGCTACGGTTTAGTAATTATGGGCAGTAATTTAACCAGCTCATTAATTCTCATTCATGTCTTTAACAATAACAGACAAGAGTGCGATGAATTGCAGAATGTAGGTCATGAGACTCTTGTTCATTGAACAGCTTGACTTCTCACTCTGTCTGTAACTACTATCACCCAGAGTTACCTTTGTTTGGACATGCACAGGTATGAATGAATGTTAAGTAAAGATGGATCTTCTGAATAAGGTGTTTACATGAAAAAATTCTGAGTAATACAGGCATATGTCAGCTGTACCATGTGGATGTGCATAAATCAAGTGTATACTCTTGTTCAATTTACATTAAAGTAATAAAATTTTTTATCATTTTGTCACAACTTAATTTCATTGCATGTTAAGTAATCCACTTAAATTTCTATAATAATAATAATAATAATAATAATAAGTTTATTTAATCCAATTGTTTTGGGACTACATGAATCATTTTTGCTAGCATTAACTGAAACTGGGCAGGGGCCTTACAGTTCACAGCATGCTCTCCATGAAAATTGACAGGGAGAGAAAATGAATGCACTTACAGTACATGCACATATAGATTATAGTATGTGAATGCACTTACAGTACATGCACATACTGTAATCTATAACCACATCACATGTATTTACATTTCATGTTGCATTTGAAATTATAGGGTGTATGCTTATAATAGTGAAATAAACACAGCTGAATAAATGGCTTTAAAATAGTCCCAGTAGTGATGCACTGAAATGAAAATTCCAAAAATGACAATTTTGAAGTAACACCCCCAGCATGCTGTGAAGATGCATGCCAACAGAGATGCATTCCCATTAGCTTCATGTATTTCGGTCATTCACACAAATCAACATTGCACAAACGTATAAGAATCTACATTTATGCTCAGAACTCAGACAGCATTCACTACTGATACTGATACTGATACTGATACTGATACTGATAGAAATCCTCTTCATTCCCCTAAAAATGAGCAATTACTATACAAAAGACAGTGCAGTGAAACCTCCTGCTTGTACTTCCCACCGATGGCATAAAATATAGTTAGTAAAAGTGTTTTATATATATATATATAGTGTGCTAACATGATGCCATTAGTGGTTAGCTATCAAGTAGAAACAAATTAATTTGACACAAGTTTACATAAAAACAAAGAAATTAATCATGTTGGGGATACATATAAAATCAACTGAGGCTATTTATTTAGGTCACTTATTCCATTATGCTTAATTTACAAGAACAAATAACAATTTCTAACAGAATTACTGAACTAAAACAAACAACAACAACAAAACTAATACTGTTGTAATGGACTTGTGTTGAACCAGTATAGAAATTCAGAACACTTTTTCCAGTGTTTTTGTTTAAGAGGTGCATATTTGAAACCATCTTGCCCACAACCTATCATTATCGATAATCTGAATGACATATGATCTCAATCAACGCTCTCTTTTTGGTTCCTTGCTTCTTCCGTCATGAAGAACAGCGAGATGACTCAGAGGGAAGTAGCAACAAGAAAGAAATGAGTGGCAGAGGAACTAAAGGAGTGGATTATGAAAGGAATGAATGAGTGTGGAGAAAAGCAGAATGATGTGTCCTGCCGTGTACAGAGTGTTTGAGTGAATTATGGCACTATATATTAAACACAGTTTACAAAACATATAAATAGGCTTTAGTGCAGTTACGCAGATGTCCTTGCTGTAAGAAAGAAGCTGATTTCCTTTTTGCATCATCTGGGTATTTTGGATGAGTTGTAATCACTTTGATCAACCGAGACAGCTCACATAGAAAAATGCATCAGGCTCTGGCCTATTCTTTGATCAGGGAATGTGCAGTTCCAGGGTAAGAAGATTCTCATGTCTCTTGGGAGAGAAAATCAGTTACTATCAATCACACCTGAGATGTACAACAAAGCAGCTATGAGGAAAGCTACTTCTGAAACTCTGGATTTATATGTACCTGTTATCTGTAACTGCTCCCTGCTCATTTCCAGGTGTCTAGGTGTGAGATCGAAGACATCAGATGCAGTGAGCTGAAGGATGTCTAGTGCATGCTGGTGTCCCTGAATACTAGATCATGGTACCGCGGTAAAGTGTGTACAGCATGTGCACTTAACAAACATGTTTGTCACCAAGAGGAGTTCATTAATCTTGAGGTAAGTAAAAGTGTGGGTGTTTTAATACTTTGCAACCTCTATTTGTTTGTTAACAAGACTAACATTGCATCTTAAAGTAGGTTTGATTTAGATGCCATTTTATAGTCTGACCACAAGTTTGGAACGCTTCCAGATTAAATAAATGATAAAGACCCAACTCTACTCAGGCAAAGTCCATATATTAGACACACTTAAGAAACATTCTATACGACCGCCTCAGTCAGAGCAATGGAAAACAACCTGTCTGTCTAATTTAGGAATCAATCTCCTTCTCTCCTCACACAGGAGAAAGAGGGTTCATTAGATCACCCCATGCCACTCCAAAACTGAGGTGTTTCATATTTATGCAAATGATTTCTGTTTATAGGACTGCCTCAGGCACCATGTCTAAATGAGAAGATGAATGCCATTATTGATGCTCGCAATGCAGGAAAAAATAAAGAGGTGCTGAAAACACATGAATATATTAACTAGGAAAATCTTTGTGGACAATTTAGCTCTAAACACACTTTTAGCCTTTTTCTGTCAGAGTGAGAAAGCACTCTGGAATATGATGAGATCTTTTATTTTCTAAAATCATATTTTTTTACAGGTTAAAAAATACTAGTTTGTGATTCTGTAACAATAGTGGTTGTTATTAGTATCTTGCTTGTGATCTTATGCTAATCTTTTCTCACTCTGTAATTGAGATGATTAGAATTGTTAAAAGCAGAATTTATTCTCCTGCCTGCTTTTATTTGATCATATAATAGCAATACTCTGGTAGAGAGAACCCAGGAGGACAGCTGACTGAACATGCCATGGGTATATATTGTGCAATGTTTGCTCACACTCATCAAAATAGGTCTATTTTTTTTTTTTTTTTTTGCAACCACATCTGTAGCCTACATCTTTCTGCACCTTGGGGGGACCATCACATCATCTTTTAGGTTAGAGAAGAAGATGAGTAAGATGATTTGGCCACACAAAACCGTTTTGATTTATACAAGCCTGTGCAGGGCTGGCCTGAAGCTTTTCCCTGGAGTGTACTGTCAGTTAAAATGTATTCCCCTCTCCATCTATCTTTCCATCTATCTTCTCTTTCAGTCTGCGCATAGTCACTCCAAACTTAATTTGTGTGGATACAACAGGCATAGAGAGGATACTTGACTTTGGACAAGGTTGATGATGAAATGGTATTTTGCAGTGGCCTGTTGAAATGTTTTCTGGCCTTGGGCATGCTGTACTCTAATGCAAGAATTTTTAAATCATTTTAATTCATTGGGCTATGTGAAAATCTGTTCAACTTATTGAATCAATCTAATTGTTTGTTTTCTGTAACTAACAATGTTGAGAATGTTGTAATTTTGAGAAAATGGCAGAGTGTGTATCATGTTGATGCAAAACAAGTGAATAAAATTTAATTAACCTAAGCAATGACCTTTGAGACAGATTAGAACAACCACACAGTCCACTGCATAATTTATGCTCTGTGCATTCTTAGAAAATGTTTTCTTTACTTCTACCTTAAAAGTACAAGAAGAGATCTGATATTAATCTGCACTTTTAAGACATAATTTAAATATAGGCCCATAATTATTGTCATTTAAAAGGTAGCCTTAGATGAATACAATAAAATTCAAATAAAGTTGATTGAGCTTCAGGAAAACTATGAAGAATAATACCGTTGAAATCCAACTATACCTAAAAAAATGCACCTATATCTAAAATTCACTGTTGAAATGAACACTAGAGGTAGTAAAACACTAACCACTTTTATTCCTTTTAACACAAATTAATTACATTGCAGATTATAGATTAATAAAGACTATTCCCACACTGTTCCTTTGAATATGACCTCAAAACAGTTTTGCCATAGTGCATTATTTGTAAACTAATAAATTTTTACGTTTGCATCACATAACCAGCTCCATAGGTTTAGCTTTTCTGCTGAAGTAAACTTGCTCAGTAGCTCACCTGGTACAGCACTGCATTTGATGCCATACTGAGCACTCGGGAGTCACGCGAAACATAAGTCACGATAAAAGACCTCAAAGACTTGAAGAAACAAGCTAAAATGGCATGTTCGCTTTAGCAAATGCATTTCACATCACTTTTGGTTTTTGTTGGAACACTATTGGATGGATTTTACGTAGGTGGTAGGCTACATTATTTTTAAATGCAATAGAGCATAGAGCAGCAAAACTCGCAAGACAATTTATTTACAAACTGCCATGTTACATCAACCAATGTAGAAAGTCACTGACAGATTTACATTCTGTTTTGGATAAAATTGAACACACAATTAGCACCACTTACTGGTCATTTCACATTGAATATGTTGTGAAAAAAGTGCAAGAAGTAATATAATATGTTGCAGAAATGATGCCACAAGCAGGTATTTCCCTCAGAACTATACAATGCACACATCTCTGCAGTTTTAACTTGTTGAGTTTGCATGTATTTGGGTGTTTCAATTATGGCCACTTTTGTAGACTTTTGGAAAACAAACTTTTAAAAAACTCTTTCACAGTCTCACATTCTATTAATTTGTCCACTAACAATGTCAAACAGCTATATAAAGGAGAATTCTGTCATGCAACATTTCCACCACTGTTTAAATTATTTATTGTGTTTGACAGCACATTGCATCTTAAGCATGCTCTTTGCTGACCCTTTTTTTGTCCTTGATAGCTAAGTACACTAACTTTTGATAAAACGTGGTAGAACTACTAGAGGCATAATTGAGGCCTGAAGGACACGAGGGGTGAGAACCAGGAGGGCGTAAGTGACATTTTTGGGGAAATGGAGATATGTACATCAGATGAAAGCTCCTAATGAGCTCTTTCTACTGGCAAAAGTACTGTCATCCATGAGTTTACAAATTTTTATTATAAACAATTGAAATCAGTATACAAAGTTAGATCAAACTATGGTAAAATTTTTGTTTTGGCTCTCCTGTAAAGTTGGTGAAATGTCACTTACGCCCTCCTGGTTCTCACCCCTCGGACAGTGGTAATTTGTGTAAAAATAATGTTCACATATTAAATATTTAAATAGTTCATGCTTACTTTACTCTTTTGTTTAGAACATAGTTTTGTAATAATTAACATTTTTTGATGGAATTTCATATTTTAAAATTAAACGTCAATGGTAAACTATAAAATATATAAGGCCTTTAAAAAGCAGCAAAATTAAATGAAGGCATTTTTAACGTGACCTTTATAAAAAGAAAAGTTCACATTAGATAAAACAAATTAATATAACAAGAACAACAACAAAAAATATAATATAATGAAGGAAATATATTAGTTTTAATAAAAACTGAAATTTAATCATTTAAACATATATGATAATGTTGTATCATATATGAGAGAACATTATCATGACCTAAACACTGTGCCTTGGTGCATGTAAAATATAACACACATATACCACAAAAATATCATCAATCGCAGTAAATAAGTGTAATTTATCATGATTTTTCATCAGTATTTATTTATTGTTCCTTAATAATTTTTTAAAAGGCACACACTTAAAATGTCTGACTGTGACATATTAAAATATTTCAGTAGAAATATTTTTACCATCAGTTACATGAGTGAAAAAAAATTGATAAGCTGAAAGAATAAGCAGGCTAAAATTCACAGTATTTCAACACAATATTTGAAGGCTGCTATTGAATCGTTAAGGGAAAATGCCACATTATGTGACTACATATTATTTTATGGAGAGCTTATGATTCACTAGCTATATTCTGATTTAAGAACAAATGGTCCAAACAAAAAAGCCTCTAATGTGGACTTTACTCTCCAATTTAAGTAAGATCTTATGTACAGCTGGTGCAACCTTACCCAGGTAAGTTTCTGACCAGACAGTAGTAAGGACCTAACTAAATAGCAAATAATGAGAATAAGCTTGTCTATATGTATGTGTATCATTGACATTAATACTAAATAGTTCCCTGGTAAATCTGTTTCTCAAATAAAGCTGTTCTTAGCACTACCAGGACTCATGCAATAGAGGGCAATGGAGAACATGATGACACACACCTGCACACTAACAAGCACCCAGGTGCAACTCCTTACATCTTCTGGCAATCCTTCCCCACTAGCACTCCGTCCGCACTTCTGCAGGCACCTTGTGCTGTAAATTGTAAGCTATTAACTGAGTCATCTGCCTGCTCTGATTTCACTGACAGGAACTCAGTCTGTGGGCATGATGAGGGAAGCATATGCACAGAAAGACTGTTTCCAGATCTGTGACCTCTAAGGGAGAGATTCTGGCTGCAAGCCCCCAGATACTCCCAGCGTCCTCTCTGGTAATGGCTTTGACACTGGGTTCAGAGACACAAAGCGGACATTACATAACACAAGCTCAAGCACTTCATCTCCGTCAAACACCTATAAGCCAAACCAATCACAGCAGTTGTGAAACGCACAGACAATAAACAGTTATAGTGCTGGTCCACTAGTTCTACAATGGTTACAGAAGCAAGAAAATCAAACACATGTTAAATCAAGCACACAGAGTGCTGTGTTTTGAAACGCTCAAAACAACAATATATCTCACTGTTAAGTGTCTTCTCAAACATGTCTCTGTTGTACCCTAAAATCATTTTTCAGAAAAACGCAGCTCTAGTCTTGACCTATTATTAAGATCAAAAAGAAGGAGTGGAGGACAGATTGAAAGGAGGAAGAGAGCACAGCGTAAAGAAAAGCATGGAAGATGTCATTAAGCTGTTGCTTTATATTGACCAGAATAAGCTAAAATCGTTCATGGTCCGTTTTGTGCTTAAAGCACTTTGTGCTACATTTCATATCAGGCTGTCAGTTTTAAAAGTGAAACTTTCAGACACGTAGCCGTTAGAAAACTACTAAAGCCTTGTTAAACACAGTGGACTTCAATTGTGTCGCAATCATCATTGATGTTTTAATGGATAATACATTGCTAAAAATGTTTTAGACCGGGTTCCACATTATAAAGTGGTTTTAAGTAAGGTGTTTTGGGAGAAGAAGTACTTGAAGTGTTTTTGCTTTAGCCAATAATGGAATAAAACATCTGAGAAAAGACAGCAAGGAGAGAGGATAGATTCACATACTCTTGATCTACCGTGTTTGACCTCTTCTCTCTATCTGCGTTTCCATACTCAGTTGCTGGGCTTCAGTGCTGGGTCATTGACTAAAACAGACACCCAGTTTTCACAGCGTGCTGCTCTGACTGTTAAACAGTCACTGTGGGGAGAAAGCCATCGATTTTCTGTCACAGAAACACACAAACAGCATCATCTCAACGCCCTGATGACTGATGGACACTCTTGGGTGCCCGAAGGCTGGTGTGCAGAATCATATACACCTGTACGTACACATACGCAAGGGTACACAGAAATGGATGTGTAATAGTTCTCAATCATTTGGTGCCCCCACTATTATGATATCTGATTTACCATTTTCTCCTGTTACTGCAAACTGTGTCTAGAGGAGGAATCTTTTGTCTACTGAAAATCTCTGAAACACCAAACATATGATAATTTGACATTTTATGCCTGCAATGCAAACTGATCTATATTGACATTTGCCATGAAATGTTACGCAAATATGGGCACAGCCAGACCATCCATATCAATGCAACTGTAGATTCAATTAATTTTCTCATGAATAAAACTGATCTTAACCCAAGATGACAACACATAGCTTCAAGCTTCAAGCAAATTAGAGGTTGTTAAAACACTTAATAACTTGCAATTACCTTCATAAATTATGCCTATGGGCAAAGGCAACATGCAAAGACATAAAAGAGAAATATGTGTGTGTGTGTGTGCATATGAATATGTATTCCTTTTCACAAGTCCAGACAGAAAGCTTTAGGTTTTTAATGTTAAAACAAAGAAATGTTAAATGAACAAAAAAAAATATTTAAGATTCTGCGCTGCTGATTTCAGTTTGCTAATGAAAAAAGCACATTTGTGCAAAAGGCCAGATTTCTAAGCATCAGAGGGACTATTTCAAATGGTATTTGAGGAGACTTCTCAAGTGTTAGATGTATTAAGTTTGTTCACATCAGTGCTTTTGCTCACCGAAATTCCCTTATCATCATTTTGCTTTCCTTGCTTGGCTGCCATTCCTCCACGCCTTCACAAACATTCAAAAAGCCAGTAAAGATACTGGTGGGAAATGCTCCTAATCCAATCACAAGGTGTACACTAGACCCAAGGCAAATACTTAGTGAGCTCTCTATCAGGTGTTTTCTTTAACAACATCTGCTACAAGGTCTTTGGAGATTTGATTCCTGCTCTGAAACTGGGTACTACAGAGGCTGAAGGTTTCCTAGTTCAGTCAGCGTGCTGGCTAGGGAGCCATTTCTAATGTTATCCTATTGTCAAAATTATTCCATTGCACTAAAACTTCATGAGAAACTTCATCCTAGTTTTCAAGTAGCCAGAGAACAAGTGCAAAAGTAAAATATTATAAAACAAGACACGTGTGAAAGTACATTAATTGTTGTCTCTAAAGAGGGGAAATTATGTAAATTTTAACTATTAAAGATTTTAAAATGGAAAATTTCCTATTTTTTAGATATTTGATCATTTCTGAGATTTTGAATTGAAGTACTAAACAAATATTATTAAGCAAGGCACAACATACAATATATATATAAAAACTTACAATATACATATATATATATATATATATATATATATATATTATGTTGTATGTTGTGCCTTGTTTTATAATATTTGTTCATGCTATTATTTATGTAAATTATCAGTTTTGCTTGATAACAAAATTCAGCAGAAGAAGATATGTTTCATAATGACAAGGTTTTTAACAGTAAAGATGGATGATGGTGGGTTACACAGCGATGTTAGATACCCATACCCACTATATTTAACGTTACATTATTATTTAGTGGATGAAGCTCCTTTTTCAACTTCTTTAGGAAGTTTGAGAAGGAAATTACCTTAAAATGACCTTGGTGCATTGCAACCCTAATAAATTTGAGAATTCAGTTTTAAAAAAGAACCTAATCATGTCACAATAAGCAGTAAATTGCACAGTTTAATTAGTGATTATGATTGCAGGGGGGATGAAGGCCAAACACCAGCAGCTAATTACAGAGAAACACAAGAAGCCCTGCAGCACTGCTCAATGGGAGAGTTTCACAAAAAAACACAGAGATAACAACAACAAAAAAACACAATATGCAGATCAGAAGGAAATTATGTTAATTAAAAGTGATAAGGTTTTGATTAATAACGTGTTGATTAAGTAGAGCAACGAAATCCAGCAATTTGTAAGGTTTTGGGGGTTTTTTTCTCCGGCAGAACTGACCATTGTGTAAACCGGCTGAGTGTTTCTCCTTTAGAATGAAGAAACATTTCAGTTAGTTTTTTGCCTACACGTGAGTTCCTGTATATTTGGGGATGGTATTGAATAGTTTGGGTCAGTTTGCCTGTCGTCAGCATTATTTTCAGCCAACACAGCATTCAGAATGGATAGCTTTTCTCCCTGATTGAATGGTGGTTCATTATGCATCATTAAAAATATGCTTTGCATGCATAGCAGAACACTCTCAAGAGTGGTTCTTCAAGTCTACTTTTGAGCGGTCACCTAACACCACAGGTCAAAGATCATCACAAAGATCAGATCATTGCCGCTTTTCCACATCATTGCCATATTTATGTGTTTTCTTTGTTTTCCAGTCCGGTCAGCTCTCAAACAATATCTATTTTAGAAAATGTTAAGATATTTTGCAGTGCAGCTGTGGTAAATGTTTCTTGTTACATTACAATATTACAAATGGAGGCAATAAAGCATTTTTTTGGTCTGTTCAAAAATGGTTAATGGTTGAAAATTTGAGCTAAAAAATAAGGAAATTTACAACGTTTGAGGCGAAAGAACAGCTTTTGGGTAGGTTGCTTATTGTTAGGACAAATTATTTCAGTCGATTTTATCAGAACACTCCATTACCTGGTGATAACCATCTATGGCAGTTTAAAAGAAGAAAAGCAGGGTGGGTACAAAAAGGACAAAGTGTCTGGAAAGAACAGTTGTAAAAAGACAGCAAGTGAATGAGAGAGGCACTTTGATTTTCACTGTATTTTCATAAAAAAATTAAACTAAAATGGACACGAAAAGTAACATCTCTATGAAGCATTTAAGTTGCAGATCTTCAGTTTGACCCAACCACCAGAGGTGTAAACTGCTAACATTCTCATAGGTTGCAAATTCGTATGAAATTTAATGACTTCACAACATGGTTACAATTTTAACTAGCTGTTTATTAGCATGCATATTACTAGCATATTGGCAGTATATTAGTATACTGTATATAAAGCACATATTAATGCTTCGTTCTGCATGACCATATTTTAGATCCCTTAGTTCTTCCCCATACCTAAACTTAACAACAAAAATACCTAAGGTAAATACAAATTTGAACACAAAATAATAGCAGCAGTATCTATCTCACTTCACGCCTCCAAACAACAATTCTTGCCAAACATTTCATAAACTTCTACAAAAAATAATAATAATAAATAATAAATAAATAAATAAACTCCACAGGAAACTGAGAAGACTTAAAAGCTGTAATTGATTTCAGTTCACAGAGAGGGTCTTTTTTTGGTATGAGACTATTGATTTCTACCTTTTCCGCTCTGTGAGGTCTGGCAGGGTTTTGCCAACATCTCTCTAATTATTTTTAGTCTAAAACAGTAGAAAGAAAGAACAGAGTGCTAAGTTATATGAAAACTGTCCACATACATTGACATACACCCACAAATATATAGTGTTATAACTTCAGGATTGCCAAAAAGCTAATGGTATTGCAACACAACATGCAAGAATGAGGTACCATGCAAAAGACAACCTCCTTTTCATAGAAAAATGTGGAAAGGATGAACCCGAGTATAATTCAGCTAAGCCAAAAGTTGTTAACAAGTCAAGTCAAGTCAAGTCAAGTTGAGCTTTATTGTCATTCCGCTACATGTGGGGACATACAGTGGAACGAAATGTCGTGCCTCACAGGACCA